>NW_021011703.1:0-145359 GCF_003987935.1 Bombyx mandarina | reverse complement strand
GAACCTCTTTTACGAAGAATTTTGGAACGTTTCGGGGTTCCACCTGGATCCTCCGGTTCGTTCATTTTATTATTTAACAAAATGTACAATTATTTACACTATATATATATATACTATATAAAATAAGTTTTGGTAATATTTTAACGAAAAACAGTAAAAATATTTAAATCGACCGCCACGTTTGGAGTTCCCGCCAAAAGTCTACAGTGCAGCTTTGACAGAACAAAATGTTCTTGATGCATGAAGCATACATTCTACCATAACATTTCGTAACTTAACCCACGGAAAAATAAATAAAAGGATATGTGCAAGGAAATCTACAGGATTTCTTTCCTTGACTCGTGCGCCAGTGAAGTTTTATGGCATATTTTGATAAATGACAACTTGATAGGATGTAGAAGGTTTTGACTGTACCATAACAGTCCAAAATAGGGATACCAACAATATAGAGTTAGAATCACTAATGTATTTATTTACATAACGTGATCGCTGACTGATAATTGTTGTGCGATGTAGAGCACATGTATACATAAAAAAATAATTGTGTTTCCAGATACTATGTGATTCACTTAGGGTTTGAAATTCCATACTAGTCAATATTATCGAAAACATATTAATTGTTAACTGTGAAAAGTTGGTAATTGTATTATTTTAAAACCTTTTTTCAATTTGTGTGCATGTGAAATTTTATATAAAATTTAGACAATAAGGATTTTTATATTCAAAAAATTCACATTGTATTTGTTTTGTATAAATTATGCACGTACAGAAGATTTGTAACAGTTTTGAAAATTTCTCATTTCAGCTCTTTCTCAATTCTACTTTTTAAAAAACTTTATGATGCCTAGCCTACACTGAGTAGGTATATAATTAATAGTGAAAACTGGAAATAATGTTAAATTCTATTTAAAACGTAACGGATTGTTATAGCAAATCGAAACTACCACAAAATAATAATGAACATTACTTATGTAATTGGTACGATTCAATTCTATGCTGGAAACTTTTATGAAATAAATGAAGGGTTTAAAATGACCGATCGATCATATTAAAAATAATTTAAAATATCTCTTAGCTAAAATAAATAAAGTAATTAAAATATTAAGATATTTTGTGTGTAAAGTTATTTATTACAAATCTTATCAATACTGATAATTTTTAACCAATTTTTTAAGTGACAAAAAAATACTGATTAAACACTAGTTGCATGATAAAATTTGTATTTAACGAAAATTACTCGTTTAATTATCTTTGATTTCATTTAATTGAGCTATTTAATGAATGCCGAGGAGTTGAAGTTTCTATCAGTACTATCATCAGAAAAAAAGAATATGGACAAAAACGATCATGATTAACTGACTTCTTTAAAAAATCATGCGATGCTTTTTTTTAAAAATGTTTTGATCAAAGAGTCAAAGCTGAAAATAATAGGTCCTACTACATATTTATACCACTTTGCAAATTAAACAGCATGTGTGTGCTTGTTCAGCCGATTTGATTTCTTTGTAACCATCTGTATTTCTGAATTTCGACGAATAGCTTACTAGTCTATGCTCTTCCTGTTGGTCGGTGCGACGGGTGTGCGGGGCTTTTTTCATCTATTTGTCGAGTTCAAGTTCTTGCAAAACGTGAAAATTTTAAAGTCGTGTATTTTGTTTAAACGACAACTGCTACAGAATTATCTGTAAATAATTATTTCCATGTACTGTTCTTTACAAATAAGTATTTACCGTATCTAAAGCTAAGACGACTTTCACCGGATAGGTACATCGATAATTTGGGAAAGCAGGGGTGCTTGTAAATTAAAAAAAAAATTGCCATGTATCCGTGGTCAGTTACTAATAAAATATCACTGTGAGGTACAATCAGGGACATTGTGGTTCGTTTAAGTGACAAAGCAAACGCGTCGACTCTCATTCGAGACTATTATCCCATTCGTGATTACGTTGGGTCGGGAACTGGCCACTCGGCTTAGTCGTCGCGGGGACTCCAAAGCGGTAAATACGGAGGCGCAGATCCTGCTTCGCATCATTTATCGTCAGGATTGCGGTGAGTACGCTCCTCCCGTAGTTTACACATATTAGACAAAATCGCGAATATAGTTTTGGCTGTCGGCATCTGACATTGATCAGCCGCCCGAATGTCTTAAAATAGCTATAAAATGTCAAGTCTGCCCTGGCAGCGAGGTGATCAGCTGATCCGCGCTGTTTTAATTATGTTAGGTAACTGATTGTCTCGAAGATATGCTTATCTGAGGCAGTATAATCGTTTGATTATTTTATTCGGCTGATAATGTTATCTCGGTGATAAAGTATTACATATATATTGGCAGTCTTGACACGGTTCCTGTGAATTGAACCTTGTCCTTGTTTTCAGATTTAAAAATGGTGCAGCAAGATTTGACTTAGGAACTGTGACCAGTGCTGCACATGTGACAGTAATGGCTTGGGGTGGCTCACGTGTGTGAGCTCTGATCGTGCAACAGACCTCTGGAAGTCAAGTGCGGTGTTGTGTAGTGTCTAGTCAGAGTGAATTTGTGTTTGTGAAGATAGAGTCGGAATGCCCTCCGTGATGTTGTCGGCAGTGCTTGAAGAGGAGCCTGATCTCTATGAGGCGTTCCCACCACATGTTGACCCAAGCGGAATTACAATACTCACTGACAGTCCACCAGGTAATACTAAAGTGTTAATTCCAAATTATTTTAAAATCACATTTAAAATGTCTGTCAATACTGTCATTTGTGAATTATCTTATCCTATTATAAGTACTTAAACGTTGGGTATTTATTATTGAATTTTAAAGTTTTTGTCATAAAAATAATAGGAACTTATAATGCATAAATGATACACTGGGTATTTCATAAAATCTGGATTGATTTGTCTAAAATACTATTAAAACAAGAACATTAAATGAAAAATTCCAATTATTTTTAAAAATACATTTGTTTCAAATCGGAAGTTAAGGTAAAACAAATAAAAAATTGGAGCAAATGAATAAACAAAATAAATTATCTCGAAATTTTAAGATAAAGAAAAACTAACACAAGATATTATCTTTGCATTGAGTTTATAATCGTAAACATACTATGCAATGTTGTTTTGAGATAACAAGAAGCAATTTAGTATTTAAAATTAGCTTGACTGATTTTATTAAGAAACAAAATGAGTCTTTTCAAATTCAGATCAGATTTTATTTAAAAAATATACATAATGTAAATAGAAAAACTGTTAAATAAAGAGTTTTTTTGATACACTCATCAAAATGATAAATTTTTGAAACATGTTGATTTTAGAAATTGCATTTCTAATATCTTAGTGAACAAATAGGGAAATTTAATTTTGCTTAAACTGAAGTAAGCTTTAGTATTATAATATCTAGGTCATAGGTGATTAGAATTTTCATGTGAATAATAATAAATAATTATAATATTCTAGAAACGACTAGAAGTTTCTACTGGCTTACTGTAGGTCAAACTAAGGTCGAAAAATAATACCTAATCTTCTGTTGGGGTTACATGAAATAGGGAATTAAACCTATATAAATATGTTGATTCACATATTTTGCAATGAAATTCATTGTCTACAATAATAAAAATGAATTTTCATTTAAAATTTATTATGGACAGTTGAAATTACATATATCACGCCATATTTTCTTATTTATTGAAATCATCTTATCGATTTTTTTAGTTGCACAAGCAATATTTTGTTTTAGAATTTCGAAATTTAAATCAGATATCGTAAATTTATACTAATCATGTTTTTATTCATGAAAAAGTGGTTCGTTTTGTCGTATCACTCTTGTCAGAGCGGTCGTGGTCGTCATTCGGTATTATAAAAATGGTGGTAATTACGAAAACAAGTTTAATCAATATAACTTTTTAGATAATGTATAACTGAGCGCAATGACATGTCCTTCTTCAAACGAGGCTTGTGGAGAATACTTAACGGTAGGCAGCGGTATGACTCTTATGATTGGATTTGATTTGAAAAATATTGTAAACTGTTTAGGTATCCAAACGTGCCGATTTTTACAAGCGACAGTTCTTTATATCATTTGATATGTTTCGATTCTGGTTTTTGCCAGATGTCTTTTATTCACCAACAGATATAACTATAGTAGGATACAAAAACACTTGAATAATTGCTGTGCTCACGTCTAGGTCCGCGTGGACTTGAGTAGTCGCGTAGAAACGTGTCGACGTCGCCCAAAACACGTCATCTCGGATCCTCCCGATCCACTAAAGGTGCTTTTAGGTACCCCAAGCACCGGTCATCGTTCTCGTCGAACCCGTCGCTTGAGACGAAGGGCTCGGTGAGCAAATTAACCCACAGACGCAGCCCACTGAGTTTCTCGCCGGATCTTCTCAGTGGGTCGCGTTTCCGATCCTGTGGTAGATTCTGCGAAGCACGGCTCTTACTAGGGTTCGTGTTAGCAATATCGTCAAGTTTGAGCCCCGTGAGCTCACCTCGACACACTGACAGTTTTTGTACTCCTGGACAACGCAAAATTTTCATTTACTAATATTAAATACGAAATTAAATGGGACAATACTGCTGTACCGATTTTCTATAAATTCGGTATGGAAATAGTTTGAACCCTGGGAAAGAATATAGGCTACGCTTTATCCCATCGCTGAGATCGGATCTTCGCCCACGCTATTTAAAGAATAGAACTCGTTCATTGTGATTGTAAGTTTCCACAAAAAATATTGTAGATAATTTTAGTATGATCATATTAACGAATTGATCACGAAAACTTTACACGGATATTTGCTTTATGGCGTACCATTTAACAAGACCATGAATTTTTTTCATGTTTTTTAACTTTAAAAGAAGAAATTGTCATTGACCTGTGCTCACAACCGATCCTGTAGACCGAATGGTAAACAGTCGACGTCGTCCTAAACACGTCATTACGGATCCTCCCGATCCATTAACGGTGCTTTTAGGTACCTCAAGCACCGGTCACCGTCCTCGTCAAATCCGTCGCTTGCGACGAAGGGCTCGACGAGTAAATTAACCCATAGACACAGCCCACTGAGTTTCTCGCCGGATCTTCTCAGTGGGTCGCGTTTTCGATCCGGTGGTAGATTCTGCGAAGCACTGCTCTTGCTAGGGCCAGTGTTAGCAACACTCCGGTTTGAGCCCCGTGAGCTCACCTACACGTCAAGGAAAAGCTGAAATAGCCTCTCAAGGCTATCAGCATAGGTACACAGGCACAGTTTAATGCGATCTACAATACATTAGCGTTCTTGCGTGGTATAGTCTCGAATGCGTGACATAAAAATCTAGAACTAGTTAACAATTTATCATCAGAGCGCCGTTTTGCAGGTTAGTTTCAAACTAATAAAACCTAAACTTTCAACTTCGTTACAAATTTCAAATTCAATATCACGCCCTCTTCTGTAAACGCCATTGCGTTGCGACCTTCTTAAACTGTCATTTGTCGCTGAAGATGTCTTTTTTTCCCTACCTTAGTCTCGACAGGCTATCTCAGCGTAACCTTAGCTAGTAGGTGAGCACGGGGCTCAAACCGGAGTGAAGAAGATGTCGAGATACGAAACTTAACTCATATACATTACACTTGTCTTGGTCCGGCACTTTTATGTTAGATATACACATCGGACGGACGGATGGTTAAAAATTTATTGTATATTCTTTATATTGTATGTAGATAGTTGAGTTAGTTGTCTATCTGGTCGCTCCTTCGGAAGTCGTTGTCTATCTTATGCGAAGAAGCTACCGGAGTCTAACGACATCTCGGAAGTTTTTTAACCGGGAACATTTCATGGGTCCGACACATGGTTATTTGGCCACAAACTAAGATTCCTGTACTATGGGAACTAGAGATCGATATAATTACTCGTAATTCTCGTCACTGTATATACAAATATTATTTGAAATTAAAAAAAAAAACAGGCAAAGAGCAAACGGACCTATTCAGCACATAAATGTTTCCCCGACATGGGAATCGAACTCGCTGCCAAGGGCATTAACTATTGCATTTTATAATTCCATGTGTATGACTCTGAATGAACTAAACTGAACACATCTTACTTCTTCTGTACGAAATTTGCCGGACGCCCATCACACTCCGATCGGTAATCCCTTTGGCACAAAAATATTAATGATCTACATTAAATACTAAATATACTTTTTACAGGTGGTAGGACCACTTATGAGTCCGCGCGGGTAGGTACCACCACTCCGCCTTTTTCTGCCGTGAACAAGTAATGCGTTTCGGTTTGAAGGGTGGGGCAGCCGTTGTAACTATACTTGAGACCTTAGAACTTATATCTCAAGGTAGGTGGCGCATTTACGTTGTAAATACCTATGGGCTCCAGTAACCACTTAACACCAGGTGGGCTATGAGCTCGTCCACCCATCTAAAAAATAAACCTTTTTTACGTTAATATTTCCATTTTCTATCTTGCTTGCGGCTTAAATTTTAGTGTGAACATTCTTCATCGTAAGATGGGCGGCATAATATTCTTGCAACAAACATAGTAACAAATTTCTTTCCTTATTAATAGTGTAGCACGGCAAAAATACAAAACCTTACATTACGAAAAGAAAACTCATTAAAACGGTCGTAAATGATATCGCCACAATAAAAAATATATTTACGACACGCAATAAAGAGAAATGTAGCTTAGCGCAACCGTCCCAAGCCTTTCGATCCACATACAAATAGTACATATATTTGAACTGGTGTTTTATTTTATTGCATATAAGGATGAACGAGCTCACAGTTCACCTGGTGTTGTGTGGTTACTGGAACCCATAGACATCTACAACGTAAACGCGCCACACACCTTGAGATATAAGTTCTAATGTCTCAGTATAGTTATAACGGCTGCCCCACCCTTCAAACCGAAACGCATTACTGCTTCACGGCAGAAATAGGCGGGGCGGTGGTGGTACCTACCCATGCGGACTCACAAGAGGTCCTACCAACAGTAATTACGCAAATTATAATTTTGCGGGTTTGATTTTTATTACACGATGTTATTAATTCACAGTGGAAGTCAATCGTGAACATTTGTCAAGTACGTATTTCATTAGAAAAATTGGTACCCGCCTGCGGGATTCGAACACCGTTGCATCGCTCGACACGAATGCACCGGACGTCATAATCTTTAGGCCACGACGACTTTGTTTTCTTCTACTTTATCGTCGGTAGAATTATGTGCTACCTAATTTCGAACCCTCGAAGGCGTTGTGGCAAAAAATAAGATGCCCGGTGTATTTTTATCGAGCGACGCTACTATGCTAGGGCTAAAAACTAACACCCAGGCGCCATTTTTGTTTTAAATCTAATGTCTCACAGGCGTTTATGAACCACTTCCACAATGAACGATCCAATTCGATCGCTCTAATGATTGTTAAACAATACAATTCAAACTCGGACCTCATGTCTCAAGGTGAATGGCAGCATTTAAATCCATTGGCTCCAATAACTACTGAACATTCGAATCAATAACATTAATATCTTCAGAGCTAAAACTGGCATCGCGTTAGCAATACATATGACGATGGTACCGGCTCGTGAGAATTCACAACACTGCTTACCACTAGTAATCAATTATATACGCATTATAATTTACCAATAATTACATTCACGAGAAATTCTGTAATTACATACAAGAGATACCTCGTGTACTACGGAAATGTTTATACACCAATATTGTTATCTTTCTCAGGAACGTTAAGTGTTTATCTAATTGTGATAAGATAACGCGTACTTATTTGATTGTAACTCGTAGCGTGCGGATCTTTCAAAGAGGAAAATAATTTTTAATTTGATAGGATTTCATTTCATTCTCTATAAATTTTACGACTTTGTGTATTTTCCTGAAGCTGTTAGTAAATTATAGTAACGCGATACTTTGAAGATTTCTCTTTTGACATAGAAAAAACAGGTATTTATTAACGCCTATTTCTGCCGTGAAGCAGTAATGCGTTTCGGTTTGAAGGGTGGAGCAGCCATTGTAACTGTACTGAGACCTTAGAACCCATATCTCAGTGTCGGTGGTGGCATTTACGTTGTAGATGTCTATGGGCTCCAGTGACCACTCAAATCCAGGTGGGCTGTGAGCTCGTCCACCCTTCTAAGCAATAAAATAAAATAAAAACAACAAATATTTTAGTATAAAACCATACAAAAAAAATCTATAAGACTCGTTCCTACACTGAAAACCCTTTCCGGTATTTCTAGCACTCGTGTATAACAAAATTCGTCTTTAAACGTCCCTAAAACAAGTTTTCATTCTACCCGCCTGGCAGCGATTAATGCATGTTTTAAAAGTATAATCGGAAGAATTAAATAATCTATAATTGGTGACAATCTCGCTGATTATCAACAGGCTATTACAGTATAGTGTAGAAGTCCACTTCCAACAGTCAGGAAATAATACACAGATTGCAGTAGTTTACTTAATTTTGTATTGCTTTATTTGAAACTCCACTTTTACAATCTTTCGATATCTGCTCACTACCGAATACACTGATTTCTCCAGTTTTTCAGACTACCGCCTTTTTTATTATCTCACAACCCCACTACTGGCATTGCTACCACCAACAGTGTTGCTATTTGGCAATACGAAAATTGCCTTAACTTTAACATGATCAATTTTATTTTAATTATTTTACAACTAACCTTACAATAGTAACCAGGAAATCTATTCCAGTGTTCTATCAAATATGAAATATTATGTAGACTTGTGGTGACTGCAATCATCTAGATTGTCTTTACCTGTTCGTGATAAAAAAACTCGTATGGGTCCATCAGACATGAATATTTATATGATCCAATCTTTGTCGACTATGATGTAATCGCAAGACATCGAGCTTATTATTTCTTACTTAGATTTGTTCACACAATAGATAGTAATAGAATTTATGTATATCTCTATATTATTATATAAAAATGAATTGTTGTTCGTTAGTCTCGCTAAAACTCGAGAACGGCTGGACCGATTTGGCTAATTTTGGTCTTGAATTATTCGTGGAAGTCCAGGGAAGGTTTAAAAGGTGAGAAAATATAAAAAAAGCTCGGAAATATATAAAAATAACAATTTTGTTTTTCCTTTGATGGTCCCCCGTCGGGCGGATGCCTTTTATTTGTTTTAAGTTTATTTTATACAAAAGCTTAGGTCTTTCACTTATCGATTGATGCACTACGAAGTCTGCCGGGTCAGCTAGTTATAGTATAAAAATGGAATGTTTATTGCGTGTAGGGGACAAGAATCATAAATTGAAAATGCGGCCTTAAAAAACTTTGAGTGGATGCATCAACAGCACACACGATCTTGTATCGTTTCACCGGTTTAAGTGTAAAAGCACTTGTTTGCGTAATCATGATACTTGTTTTGAATTGCGCTGTCAAAACACTTGCCCGCCGTCACACTACAGGTGCTGGCTGACATTTTGCGGTTTTTGATCTTTGCAGCGCGCACTCTACAAGTCGACAGATATGTATTGGTTTGTGATTTGAATAACGTGCCGGGATATTTAAATTGTAAGATTGATTTTAGGGATCCGTTAACGAATTGCAACCGAGTAAATAATAATAAAATCGGTGTGTACAATTTTTTAAGACGAACTAAAAACTTGAAATAATCTTTTTTCGCTTTTCGTCGCATGTTTGTTCGATTCTGAGTTAAATTTCCTAAATTTTCCTGATTATTTCGTCATGTCCATTTCTCTGTCTGTCTGTAGGTAATTTTAAGATGAGGCTATAAAAATTGGTATCAAATTAATAAAATGTGAGAGAATAAGTGTATTCTATAAACAGCTGTTAAATAGGAGCTTATTAAGAAAATAAAAAAGAACTTTATAATTGTGACTACAGGTCTGATCTTTGAAACAAGTGCAAGTGATTCTGATTCCTAAAGTGATTCTGCAAATAGATTATTTTAAATTCAGAATTCAAAATTCCTTTTTGTATTAACAATAGCAACTAGGTCAGAGTGTGTTATCGGCGGAGCAGACAAACAATATTCGTTTAGACTAAAGAGGCTTATCGGATTGAATCAGCGCGTAGGAATGATAAACTTGAATTTTGTTTACGAAAAGGCCTGCGTAAAACTTGAAGATTTTCGTGTTTTACAACATCTTAATTTCACCGAAAGATTTTTACTACGTTTTTTACAGTTGCGGGGGCGTTAATGATGAGAATCTTTGTGGGGGTGAGAACTAATAATGTTAATTTTAAATGCCCAGCGAAGCGAACGTGTACAGCTAGTTACCTTATAATAAAACAATTTTTAGAAGTCTTAATCAAAGATGTTTCAAATCAAAGAAACATATTTTCATAAACATAAAAGATATTTCCTAAAATATGTCATCCTACATCACCTATGATGTGTTATCGTGTTGGAGTCACCTATTAAGGAGTGTTTAGAAATTAAAGTCGATTAGCAGCTAATGATTTATTGCGCACAGTGAGAATGACCGGCATTACTGACAGTTCGCTACACACTGTCGCAATACCGAATGTATAGTACAATGTATATAAAACCCCTACAATATTAATCAAAAAACGCTCAAAAAAACAGTGCACACCTTTCGAACTTAATCTGTTTTGGTATATAAATATAATAACGATTATAAAACCGTTGCAACTTTAATACAACTACATAATTACTTCCCGTAGAACTGAAATATGTACATTAAGACCTATAATTTAAACGGTAAACTCAATTTTATAATCAAATTATTTTGAGTTGAACACGCGACTCCTAATGAATGGTTATACTATTGTAGTAGGTACGTGATTGGCGGACTTTTGTGTTCGAACCATGGTGCGATGGTTCTTCTCCAACCAGACGCATATTTACACACGGAGAGGGGAGACAAAGAAGCCACCTGGCGAAAGGTGGAGAACCCCGTTCTTAATATGGCGTTATCGCAAACGATACGCAAAATAACGATTGAGTAATAATAATATCGTGTTTTTTCATGTCCATACATTTTTGGTGTATGTAAGTAAGCGCTGTGTTGACGGCGTGATTTTTTCTAAACTCAAAGAATTTGTGTTTAGTTTGTTTGTTTTGTTTATTAGTTTATTTGTTATTCATTTTATTTTATTTATTATTTTTATTAACAATAAAATTGGTGGATTCGCCGTTGACGTAATGTGTTATTATCTACGGTAGGTACAACATCATGTCATCGTGTATTTGGAATCAATAGGATTTTTGAAGTAATCTGGCAATAGGAGCCTGGGGTTCATTTTGAATTTTTCCAAAATGGACTGTGATTCCCTGTTACAGAGACTATAAAAGTAAACATTCAGTAAGATTGGCATTGGCGCCTGTACCCATAGTAAAATTGCCTGTTCTATTTCTCCACCGATAACCGGACACAACGTTTAAAAGTTTATATTGAGACCAATGGAGATGATTTTCTATAAGCTTCATATTTTTCTGTTAAATTGAAGTAAGTATAAACTAATGCAGACAGCATTACTAAATGTTCATGTCATGTTATAGAAAGAAGAAAAAAGATGTTTTCCTTGTAACAATATTGATGGAATGACTAAGCGTATTGTCGGACCGTAATCTCGTTGTACACGTCTAATGCATTAGAAAATTAAATAAAAATATAAAAATGAATACTACATTGTGTTTGTTCGTATTTTACTGCGACAGAGAGACAATTTGGCGAAATCCAACGCGCTGGTCCGATCAAATTAAGACGCCATTGGACTCCAGCATCGATGTCACTATCCATTGCGCATGGAACAGGAAATAATGGAGGAACATAGTCTTCTTCTTTTTCTCCACCTTATCCCACTAGGTGGGGTCGGCACAGCTAATTTTTCTCTTCCATTCTCTTCTATCAGCCGTCATCTCAACACTCACTCCTCTCTCTCTCATATCGTCATTCACACACTCCATCCATGTCTTCTTCGGTCGACCTCTTCCCCCTCTACCTTGCACTACCGTTTCCATACATCTCCTCACATCTGGAGGAACATAGTCCGAACTAAAATGTTCCCTAAAGGTCACGGCCCTCAACACTGAGGATGCAAGGAGTGCAACAGTTATTGGCACTTCGAAGGAGGCCGGCTCACGCGAGTACTATGTACATATAGAATTGATGACGTTAAATCACACACAGACGTGCCTTTTTTTTATTGCTTAGATGGGTGGACGAGCTCACAGTCCACCTGGTGTTAAGTGGTTAAGGTGGAGCCCATAGACATCTGCAACGTAAATGCGCCACCCACCTTGAGATATAATTTCTAACATCACAGTATAGGTAGTTACAACGGCTGCTCCGCCCTTCAAATCGAAACGCATTACTGCTTCACGGCAGAAATAGGCAGGGTAGTGGTACCTACCCGCGCGGACTCACAAGAGGTCCTACCACCAGTAAAAAGTGCCTCCAATTTATTAGTACTTAATGAATTTACAACTTTTAAGTTGTAATGAAAGTGTCGCGGATAGATCATTTGACACTGAGCTAGATATTAACAATAAAATTTTACAGTACTTTTAATTATCTTAATTATATTATAGCGGAGTTAAATTTGAATTTGTTGGAATATGAAGAACATAATGTAGACTGGCTTCGTCATTGGCCTATTAAATACGAAGGATAACAAAGGAATAGACTTTGCCGGGACTCGGATCCTCCGGCAGAATTTTAAATACACGTCTATGACGCGCTTAATAAAAATATCCGTAATGGTCACTCTGGGTCACTGAGACCCCACTCGGTTAGCTACCACCATCATGCTTGTTCCTACCGCCGACAGCGATTATTGAATAAAATATGAAACTTCGGCGTCATGTTTCAAGATGGCTGATCTATGATATCTTCGGGGACCACTTCACAGTAGGTGGGAAGTAAACTTGTACAATGCATAAACGGCGTTAAAAAATTGGTAAACAGTGGTTGCAATTTTTTTTAAAAGTACCCACATAGCTCCCTCAAACTATATTTTTTACCATGAACATCTAATTCAGGGAGAAAATCTTCATTGGTAGCGTAAATTAAAATCGTAATAACAGATTCATTGCCTGCTCGTTTGTCAGTGTATCTAATGTAATAAAAACGGGGCAATAGAGAAATCAATTTGTCATTAAAAATAATAGTAGGTACATATATATTTTTAAATCTTGTTAGTTATCAATGACAAATCGTGAGACGCGGAGATCGCGTGATTTACGACTTTGCAATAATTTAATTTTACGATCGTTGAGAAATGACTTAAAAACGACAGTAAAGTGTGAAATAATTTAACTGTATTAACATGTACATGTAACTCTTATAATAGTGATGACAGAACTTTTGTATCATTTCTCAGCGATAGTTCGCAGTATGTCGAATTGGAAGCAAACCATCGATTTTTTTTTTTAATTGAACACACACAAACCTTCCGCCTTGAATTAATCGTTCTATCGGAGCCGCCTGCCGAAACACCAAGTAGAAATTTTAGTAAAATTCGAAAATCGATCTTACAACCTTTATGGTGTGATTCAATAGCGGCAGAAATGGGTAGCATGGTGGCCTAAAACCCGGAAAGGCTATGCGTAAAATATTTGGAACTATATTGTGTGATAAAAAGGAATACTTTAACTTCACGTTGAACTTAACTGCGACAGAGCTTGTATGAATATCTAGTTTGATTCTTTACTAGCTATCATCCGCGGCTTCGGTCACGTGATCAAGGAAGTGTCAGTGTAGTTTCCGGTGCGAATGAGAGAGAGAGAGAGAACATACTGCACACCAAAACATTAGAAAACAGTCAACAAGCAGATACGTTTGTATAAGGGGCGGTCTTATCGCTAAATGCGATTTCTTCCATAGAACCGTTTAATTACCCGAAGCTCTGGACAGATAAAAATATAGTAGGTATGTTGCGATTTTAATAGATGTTTTTCGGGATAAAGGTAGCCTATGTCACTCTCCTGGCCTATTCTCCTTTGTTGTATCACTCTTGTCAGAGCGGTCGTGGTCATTATTCAGTATCATTGTTGTGGGGCGATGTTGTGCGTCTCAAGAGCAATCATCACTTCTCCTGGTTTGTGGTGAGCCTGATACACTCATGCAACCGCCCACTATCGACTTGACTTGGTCGGTCCATCGCATGGGCAACCCTTCACGCTGTCTGGTGTCTTCTACTTTGCCCTGAACGACAAGGCGCTCTATGGAGTTATTTCGTCACCGGGAGATATGTCCAAAAAATTATAGTATGCGCCCTAATACTACCACTTTAAAATCCATCAATCCGTTGTTACGTTTCGATGTGAAAGAAATATAAACAAGCATAAACAATATGAACTAGAAAAAATGTATGTCTAAGGTAGCTCACAACAGAATGAAGTTGACTTACCAAACTAGACTAGATAAGTCTTATTCTTTGCTTTTCATGATTCTTTAAACTGTGATTTGTTTCTGATTGTATATGGTTATCGTAGACCCATGGCATTTATATCTTACGGCTTTAATGTACTCTCGAACGACGTGAATTTCGGATTACGAAAACAGCCTGATTCATGCCGATCTTCTTGTTTGTTGGTAGCGTCTGGTAAACAGTATTATCTGATGACAATTTATTGCTCGTGATGTATTAGTTGTTTCGAAGGGTCCCTGGCCTAAATAATAAAATACGCTTGGCTTGCTCGTTTGGAATGATGCTTATGGATCCTCCCGATCCACTAACGGTGCTTTTAGGTACCACAAGTACCGGTCACCGTCCTAGCTGAATCCATCGCTTGCGACGAAGGGCTCGACGAGTAAATTTACCCATAGACACAGCCCGCTGAGTTTCTCGCCGGATCTTCTCAGTGGGTCGTGTTTCCGATCCGGTGGTAGATTCTGCGAAGCACTGCTATTGCTAAGCCTAGTGTTAGGAACGCCCCCAGGTTAGAGTCCCGAGTGCTCACCTATTCGTTCGGTTATGCTGGCATAGCCTCTCAAGCTACCAAATGAGGTTTTTTTTTTATGTGCCTATCTGCGATCAGTCCTGGACTATGAGCAGATGCATTGCGTGTGCCATCGCGTCGAAGAGGCTCCTCATTGATCACCGTCTGTCACCAACTCCCTGTATATCATGACGTTTCAGACGTTTGATGTAACTGACTTTTGTCAACGCATTAGCTAGGGTATTTGGGTGGTTTTCCAGCCGAGTTCTGTACTTAGTCCCTGTCTACCTTATCTCTTCCTTAACAGTTCTAACGTTAGTTCTATAATCTAACCAGATTAGGTAGGAAAAAAAATGATGCGACTATGCGAAAATTATAATGGAATTTTATAAATAAATAGTTACTTTAGCCAAGATCACGAAACGACCTTTGAATTATAAATTTTCGTAATTATCGGCGTTAGCGTGTATCGTAAGCCCGTTCAGGTATGGTGGTACCTGTATCTTTTCTATTTCTGGCGCGAGTCATTCACGCGGTTCGATTATAATTTTAGACTAAGACCGATTAGAGACTTAGACCAAACGTTTCATGATCACCGGCGTTCACTTTGTGGTTTGTGTATACGGTATTCAGTTACTTCAGGAGATCGTTAGGGCTACTGTCCCAATATTTAGGTACATATGTGTGACTTAAATAAACAACTCACGTCCGATCTACCCCTGAAACAATTGACTCGATAAAGCTTTCTTCAACCTACCTTATCGCTGATAGTCTAAGCGCTTATTCCAGCTACTCACGAGTTAGATAAAAGTTTAATGATGATTAGAGCAAAATTATAACGTCTAATTGTCTTTATAAATAGTTCCTCTTTTACGAAGCAACTTTGTACAAAAGATACGGTTACAAGCCTGAGAATGTTGAAATTTGACATGACTTAGACGGAAGAAATAATATGTTGTGAAACCGCGGGACACAGCTAGTCGAGAAATATTATTAAAACAAAAAGTATAGGAAATACGTTTTAAGATAGCTGCAATCGGATTGTGGATAATACTTGTATCTTATGAGTAATTCAAGTGTGACTCTACATTCTTCTATACAGGAAATTAATTATAATCTCAATGAGTCATTACTTTGCCATGAAAAGTTACAGCTAATAGAAAATTGTTTATCAGTACCGAAAACTGTTTTCAGTTTTATATAAATATCATTTTATCGAAAATACATTATCCATGCCGAAAACAAAAGATAAGAACAAGAAACTTGTAAAATTTGTGGCGGACACAGTTGTACACAAGACGTCCGGCGCTATCTTCCTTTTTTTTTTATATTGATAGATTACTGGTGGCCCGGAGACCGTTCCAGTTTCACCAGGACATGTGGGTGAGCTAAGGCTCAGCCAGGAGGGGTGGGATTTGCTAACAACTGTCCGAGCGCCTCCGAAGGAGACCTAACAACTCAAGAGCAATTGCTTCGCGAATGAATCTACTACCGGATCGGAATCGCGACCCACTGAGAAGATCCGGCGAGAAACTCAGCGGGCTGTTGCATGGGTTAGGTTGCACGTCGACCTCTTTGTTGATTTCGACGAGTACGGTTACCGGGGTTCCTAAGCCTACTCCTAGTGTTAGCGCTGAAGACGTCTAATGCAAAGGTTATTGGATCTGATGGATCCGTAAGGACGTGACGCTTCTTGCGTTGCTAAACACGACTGAGTATTTCGGAACTACGAAAATTGATTTGTGAGACTGGATCACTCGCGCCTCTAAAGAACTTTATGTACTACTAGCTGTACCCGTTCGCTTCGCTTTGCATTTAAAATTAACATTATTATTTCTCAGCCCCCACAAAGATTCTCATCATTAACGCCCCCGCAACTGGTATAGGGAGTCCAACACTATAATTATTAGCCTATCCATTAAGTACATGTATTTTCTACATGGATACCAAGTTTCAAATCAATCGGATGCACGGTTCAGTAGTTATAACGGAACATCCGTAAACACCACTGTAGATTTATATATTAGCATAGATACCACTGATTAGAAATTTATTTGGAACGAAAATAGCTATCTCTTTCCCTCCGTGAAATAGAAAACAAAACAATAAACACGAGTGATGTAATGCCATCTGTCAATGAACCTGCCAAAGAAACGTAAACGCTGGATAGTTTGAAATGTTTTCGTCTGCTATAATTTATATATCTATATATAATGTTCCGTGCGCCACTCGTGACTTGTTTGATGTTTGTGATGACAATAAGACTGTTTATACAGTTTTAAGCTTCGTTAGAAAGAAAACTGTTAACCTATTTTTGTAGGCGGGCGCTAGAGCTATACAGGTTTTAAACTTACTGGTGGTAGGACCTCTTGTGAGTCCGCACGGGTAGGTACCGCCACCCAACCTATTTCTGCCGTGAAGCAGTAATGCGGTTTCGGTTTGAGGGGTGGGGCAGCCGTTGTAACTATATTTGAGACCTTAGAACTTTTATCTCAAGGTGGGTGGCGCATTTTACGTCGTAGATGTCTATGGGCTCCAGTACCCACTTAACACCAGGTGGGCTGTGAGGTCGTCCACTCATCTAAGAAAAGAAAAAAAAACAATTATAGGAGCCTGTAAAGTATACAGTCCATCTGTGTGTTTAGTGAGAGTTTTTTAACGTTCTCGATAGCGTAAAAGTTAACTCTAATTTGTATGGAGTTGGAACGTTTGCCTACGTTTGCCGCTAGTGGCGCTGTTCATCAAGCACACTGATCATCAATGTTCACCTTGGCTTGTGGACATGTTCAATACCAGGATTATAAGGTTAAAATTTTAATTACATAGAATTAACAAATATCCTACTCGTCTATTGTATCTATTTCTAACTGATAGTCGGTACGATGGTCGCTTCAACACACAAGGGGAACAAACAAACATTACAAACATTCACTTTAATTAATAGACGACAAACACGAAAATCAACAATTTCAGTAAATCTATATATTAATTAATACGTGAAGCAAAAACTTTGTACCCCTTTTTGCGAAATGCTAATTTTTTATTATTATGCCTAAATAATACCTTAAATCAATAAAAATAAAACATTACATACACTACCATATATTTGACACAACACACATATTATATATTACTCTGTGTTTATTGTCAAACTTTTGATATTGTTTAAAGTCTGTGGTCAAATTGAGAGTAGATTAATATTGTTTGTCTTTAATATTATTTATCTACAGTAAAACTTTGGTGAAATCTGTGATTATAAAAGTATAGTTTTTGACAATAGAACTATAATAATGTTTAAACTTATAATTTCAATTATGTAATTATAGTCGAATTTCGACTACTGGGATACCACTAGTTATCATAATCTCTTCAAATTTGAAAAAGTAATTTAAATTGCAAACAAAGCATTTGAAATGAGCGATTAATCGGTATTAATTACGTTGCATTCGTGCCACGATTATTGCATGTTACAGTTTAAAATAGCCACAGTGTGTGTCAATCGGTTGGCTCGACATGAGACTGCAGTCGTAGATAACCTCGCGTTATCACTGTTTACTTAACACTTCGTCTGGCGACGGAGGTATTTTCGACCTGTTTGTTCTTTGTTTTTTTTTTGTTGCCTCACTATTTTCGTTGCATTGAATTAAAGAGAAGGGAAATAAGATTTAACAATATGACTTATTATAAGTTTTTCCTAGTTCACTAGTATTTTTGAGCCTGCTCAGCTACATCGGATACTCGGGTCTAATTCTAATTCTGCCGCGTCGTGTGCTAGGTGGGCTGTGATTCCGTCGGTTTTTGTTTTCTTCTTTGATTGTTGCCTATCTTCCACAATCAAATAGGAAATCGACAGTTTTGATACAAACCGTAACTAAGCTTGTATCTTTCACATTAGAATCAACTTATATTTCTTCATTCTTTACTGCTTCGATTCTTCAATGAATCCATTCAATTATTCTGACCGTGATATTGGTTGTGATATAAACCAGGTGTGCTTCTTACGTTCGTATTTTATTACTCTGCAGTCGGGCGCACACCTTTCTCACACCCCGTAAGATGTATTGCACGACGAAATAGTTTGTTTACAATTACTATAAATAAAAATTCGCTTCATAATAATTGGCCACTTAATAGCTAAGGTAAAATTAATATCACGTTAACAATACCAATACACGTCAATTGAAGTTGACGGTCCACGCGGCATAATCGACTAATGGCAAATCAATAGATGGTACATTTTTAATAGCGTCGAGTCATTGTCCGTTGGCTCGAGTTCACGTCCGATGAATATTAAGTACCTAACGTATATAATATCGATTGAAGAACACCAATCTGTAATTGCTACGCAAGACTTTTGACATCCAGATGCACGTTAAAACTAACTGCCGTAAGAACAGCCCTAGTACATAAGTATCACAAGCTCTCGACCCACAATTACGTACGCACTACGAAAATTTCGTTCGGTTGGCACGCATCCAGATATTTAGTTTCGCTCTGATTTGATAACTATTTATACAAATGCTCATGATGTTATTGTGTGCTGTTTACATACGTTTTGTTTGTGTAATTTATGTGTAGTTCAAATAGGAAATTTCACTATAAGGCAAAGTAAAGTGACAGCGTCGTTTATTTCCTATTGATGTTAGAGATTAATTAGTTAAATTTATTTATAATTTTAAATCTTCCTCGGAATACGTTTTACCACTTACCCACTTAACTATTTATAAAGTTTTGAAAACACATGCGGCGCGTGCCGGTCCAAAAGACCGGTGCGCGCGTCACACGGTCAAATAAACAATCGAAGTGTGACAGTGTTGGGCGCTATCGCATTTTCCGGAGGCTGCCGAGCTTGACGTGGTAGGCGGCAGTGCCGCCGGCGCGCGCGCACCGAAAGCATGTGCCCCGCGCTTCTAGTGCGATGTACATAGAACCGGCCGCGTTTCGCGCACCCAGCGCCGAGTCCCTCGCCGCTTCCGAAACCACCACGCAAATATGGACGCAGTGCTTACCTTCGCCGTTATTCGCAGGCAAGAAAGCACCCCTTAAAAACTTCGAAGAGATCCAACCGCTGATTCAGCAAGGTCGCAAGCGCGAGCTCAAGCTGATCATCAGAGAAAATTCCTGGCCGATCAACAGCCCGGTCCGAGCATCGCTTTGGCCCGCTCTCTGCAGGCAACATCAACATGGCAAGTCTATGCTCGACGGCTTCTACTGGGACATGGTCACGCAGGTCAGTGCTCTATTATTAAACTTACGCAACTCTGACTTAACAAGTAATTTTTTATTAAAATGATACCTTAAAGACAACAAAATAAGCTTAGGATTCATCGGAGCCAATCTTTATCTAGATCTGACATCTAGTATAGTGTCGATAAAGAGTGGCGTTATCTCACAGAGCCGGCGAGTTCTTTTCGTTTACAAGGTCATGTGTATTTACTTTGCACAACGCCGCCCGAATGTTTGTCAGATATCGTGCGGCTGCGATAAAGAAGCTGACGTCCTCGTCGAGGTCGTGTTTTCTACTCGTTCTCTTTGCTCGCGATCCCCGCCGAGGCTAAGCCGCAGACCACTTCGAAATTCACGTCACGTGATCCGTTCGTTCGTTGATGTCGTGAGTGTACTCGCAATAATTCATGTCCTTGTATATAATACGTCATCCTTTTTAATTTAAAGCCATTGAACTAGCCAGCCAGCAAGGCTTTTATTCAATAATTCAGTTTGAGATCGTATAATTTCAGCAAATACGCTGCCGTGCGCTTCTGTTTTATCCGGCAACATCTCAAAGGCGTGTAATGTTTAAAATGATCTTCGTTCTTACTTTTTTGCTCTCTTTTAACCTAATTACTTAATTTCTGAATGTTATTACATTCTAAATCAAGTAACAATGTGCGTAAAATAATTACGGTAACATAGCAACGGTTAAAAATTTAAAATTAAGGTATACCAGAGCGAACCATGTACTCGTCCAGAGTCCTTGCGTCCGACATCAACGTGCGCTCATCCTTCGCTTCGAACGGTCGTTTCTCGCATCTTAATTACCCACCAGCCGCTCAACAATACCCAAGTAATTATACGACAGGTGTCTGTGGATAATGAATGGAAACACCGTCAATTTACATGTTTATTGTTTCGTATTGCGACAGTTTTGTAAGCAAACGTACATATGTATTTTTTTCTATAAATAGATATAGGTTAATACTTGTCCTATCTGGCTGTATGTATGGCTGGTTCATCAACGCAGTTCCTAAAACGCTGCAAACTTCAAATTTTGGCAGTTATTACGTAAGCCAACCACAACAAGGAAAGAGTTTTTAGAAATTTTGCCCCAAAAGATTGAAAAACAGAATGTATGATTTTATACAATAAGTTACGTACCTACATAGAAAACAAATTATGCATACGTATTTTTTTCCCTTTTTTAATTTTTTACCCATAATAAGGTGGTCATGAAACTGGCACAGCTGTTGTTGGCACTCCAGGGAAGGTGTCTACTATAGTACCACCATCAGCGTACGATAGATTAGTATATATGTAGTATCAATAAATCTATATTTTTCCTCGAATTAACGAAGGCAAAGGTATTTCCGAAAAACCTTCATCTCATTTTTTTCATCCTTCATAACTCTACCGCCAATATTGGAAGAGGTAGACCTAAGAAGAAATAGATGGATTGCGTGAAAGACGGTGTGTGTAAGAGGGGAGTGAGCGAAGAAATGGTATATGCTATAGGAGTACGGAAGGAGAAAACATATTGCGCCGACTCCAGGTTACAGGGAGAAGGGCAGGAGAATGATCTACCGTCAATAATACTAGTTTTTTTTTTTTTTATTGCCCTTGTAGGCAGACTAGCATACGACCCATCTGATGGTGAGTGGTTACCGTCGCCCATGGACTTCAGCAATGCCAGGGGCAGAGCCAAGCCGCTGCCTACCGCAAAATTGTCAATCCACTCCCGATATCGAATCTAGAGGAACAGTTTTCAAAAGGTACGCCTGATTCGACTGAACGTGCGATGTTTACAAATTTCATAAACTGTTTTTTTGATAAATCATGTAATGCATAAGGTGTGTTGTTATTTCTGCGTGCGGGATTGGCACGGCATCAAGTCTTTTGAGCCCGCTCACCTTCGCCTCGGCACTCTTACACATACATAATTATGTGTACATGTTAAAATGGGTGTTGTTGCGAGAGCTTTCGGTATTCATGGAAAAGTTCATTTTTGCTGTCCGATTTTTAAGCTTTCGGTTTATAGGTTTGTCGCAAAAATCTATATATTTCCGTTATCTAAACAAACAACTATTATTCACCCTTTATTAATAACTCATAGTTGCTGTTTATTGTGAACTGCTAAATATAGGATAAGGAATAATGTACTTAAATGTTTAATATGGGAAAAATTAATAAAATTATATTAAAGTACTTCGTATCAGATGAATATTGCTGCAAATAGATTTAGGAATTCTCATGATATTCGTAAAACTTGAAATCCCGATATATCCGACTGAAAATGAATCAGTGACCAAATGTGTCTTACTTGTCCATTCGTAAAGGGAAAGTCGTCAAGGTTTTCGAAGAATCAACTCGAGAAAAACATTACTCAGACACTCGCCAAGTACATGCGCATAATTATGATATGAATGAATGTGTCACTTGATATTGATAGCTAGAAGGATGTTTTTTTAGCACTAAAAAAAATCTTTGAAGATTTTGGCCTCCTTTGTCATGCTTTAGTAAACTATTCATTGAACAGCAGCTGTTGAAATTTTTTTTTAAATAAAAAAGCTAGCCAAATGGTAAATGATAATCATTGGTCATTATTACATTATTACTACAATAATTCGACCGTCCATGTGTAGGACTGTTGGTAAATGAACAGTTTGAAATCAAATTAAATACACCAAATGGTAACGGAATTCAAGAGGGTTGAAGAGTGAACTTGTCATCCGAACCCTGGTATCGTGCCAACGACGTGCCTTGACCTCGTGGACCGTCACACACTGTCACTCGCCGATAACAGTGGATTCCCGAAACGATATCGCCGTTACTCATACCTGGGAAATGAGGAAATCTAAAACAGCTTTGAGCACTTCACTGTGAAGCAGGACCCTTTTGTTAAGGCACCGTAGTTTTTATTTGATTACCCGCAATGGCAAACACTCGTCTGCCTGCAAAAGTAGACGAGTATACAACCACCCACCTTCTTTTTTTATTGCTTAGGTAGGTGGACGAGCTCACAGCCCACCTGTTGTTAAGTGGTTACTGGAGCCCATGGACATCTACGACGTAAATGCGCCACCCACCTTGAGATATAAGCTCTAAGGTCTGAAGTATAGTTACTATATTACTACTTCACGGCAGAAATAGGCAGTTTGGTGGAACCTACACGCGCGGACTCACTAGAGGTCCTACCACTAGTAATTACGCAAATTATAATTTTGCGGGTTTGATTTTTATTACACGATCTTATTCCTTTACCGTGGAAGTCAATCGTGAAAATTTGCCGAGTATGTATTTCATTACAAAAATTGGTACCCCCGCCTGAGGTTCGAACACCGGTACATCGCTCAACACGAATGCACCATCCTTTAGGCCATGACGATTTCCACCTAATGGTGAGTGGTGGCAGAAATAGCCTAGATGGTGACACGTACCCATCCGTCACGAAGTAAACTATTAACATAATCGACCCAAGGAATCTTTCGTAAAAACCAGTAATTAATAAAGAATAACCTAATTTTAGGTCGTATAATGGAATTAATTAACATGCCAGTATGTGTCTCATACAGAGACCATTAGTTTTTAATGACTATAATAATTAATTATCACTCAATAAAGTAGACGCGAGAAATTCTAACTGAATTTCATGACGCCAAAGCTGTTGTAAACTAAAATCCTCCATCAAATTATGAACACGGGAGTTCGTTCTGCAATTTGTAAATGGCTTATCGATAATTTGCGGACTCAAAGGCATTTGAAAATTCGGCTTCGGATTCATTTGATTCAAAGGCATTTGAAAATGAATCGATGTTTAATGAATCGTTTGATTCTACCGCTTAATACTCTCCACAAGCCTCGTTTGAAGAAGGACATGTCATAGCGCTCGGGAAACACCGTGGAGGGGAGCTCATTCCATAGCCGGATGGTACGTGGCAAAAAAGATCTCTGGAAACGCACTGTGGATGACCGCAGTGGCTCCAGGTAGTATGGATGAACTCTACTCCGGTGGCGGGCGGGGCGATGGTAAAAACGAGATGCCGGTATCATCTCGAACAATTCCTCAGAGCACTCCCCATGGAACATACGGTACAAAATACAGAGGGATCCGAAGTCCCTCCGCAGACCCAGAGGTTCCAAACGATCCGTGAGAATGGGATTATCGACAATCCGAACGGCCCTCCTCTGTATGGAGTCAAATGGAAGAAGCTGGTACTACTTTCCTTAACTGAGCTCACGGTGCTCAAACCTGACGACGTTGCTAACACTAGCCCTAGCAAGAGCAGTGCTTCGCAGAATCTACCGCCGGATCGGAACGTTTTAACAAATTTGTAGTGTATTGGCATTTGCCTTTTCCGTACAAATAATTTAAAGTGACTACTACATATGCATTATATAACTAGTCAGGTCATAAGTATTGTCACACAGTAAAAACTTTTCTTTTAGAGTGCTGGCCACAAAAAAGTTTATTGAATTCGAATTTCGAATTGTTCATGAAAATAAAAATGTATACTTTTAGAATTTTACTCATTTTTAAATATGGAGTGGACGCTTAAAAAAGACCGTCATAAGAATCTATGTTTTGTTAAGTTCATTTTGGTATATGAATGGTTACATAATGAATAAACTTGTTTCAATTATTTTACATTAAACATGTGACAGAATTTATGACCTGACTAGGTATATTCGTAATATAACCTTATTGTGACATCCTTACGTCAAACCAGAAATCCCATTACATGAAATCCTATTATAGAGAACAGACGGGTCGTGATTTCGCTGTTTCATATTAAAACTTTGTTCTAATGAAGCCTCATGGGACGAAATTTCCGCTCTTTGTGTTCCGCTACAACATTGTGGCCGAACTAAAGCTAAATTTTACTTCCAATACTGCGGAAACGATTTGAAAATGCGCCATTACTTAATAAAGCAAAATAATGGTTTTTTTTTACCAAATTTGTAATTCTGTATCTGTGTACAGTTACTAGTGTATCTGTTCGTTTTTAGGTCTTGAATATAGAGCATACTCTGTTTTATCTTATTTATTTACTTTAATTACCTATGATAAGAAAAAAGAGGTGTGTCATAAATACTATTTCTGGTTTTATCATGAAGTAGTTTGTTATTCAAGTTGTGATATATTTTATTAGTAAATTCCCACTAATATGGTATTCTGCTTTACTGAAAGAAAAAAACAAATGATGATAATCTTCATTTTAATAGATAAAGAAATATATACTTTGATAATAAATATTGAACAGTAGTTGGTATATTCAGTCTGTTGTTATAATTTTTATACTAATCTAAAGCTTTTTGAATGACAGTAATAAAAATAATATCTCATTTTAATTTTTAATACGGCGTCATTAAAATTTCTCCGTTGTACGTGCGTGACATAAAAAATATAGTTAGCCGATAATTGATATACTTACATAGGTAAACCGGCGCGAGCGGTGGCCAAGAGCCAAATCTTAAAATAGATCGGCAGCTCCATTTTGTTTTCCACGGCTTCTCATCGCGGCTTCAGCCTGCATTGTGGTCACGTGCTCTCTCGCCCATTAAGGATTTCGTTTGGCTTTATGTAACGATCACAGCGATTACGATTCTGTGGTAGCTATTTGTATTTATCTGTTACTAGCGACCCGCCCTCGCTTCGCTTCGGAAACTGTAATTTATTATTGATTTCTCCACTATTTAATGGATGTTATTATACACATAAACCTTCCTCTTCAATCACTCTATCTATTAACAAAAACCGCATCAAAGTCCGTTGCGTAGTTTTAAAGATTAGAGGTCCCGCAGTAGTCGAAATTCGACTATAATTAATAATAATTCGACAAACAATATTATCTAATCTCAATTTGACAACAGACGTCAAGAACAAAAGTTTGACAATAAATGGTATGCATGCGTGTGTGCGTAAAATACATGGTATGTAGTGTGTGTAATGTTTTCTTTATTGATTTAATGTATCTTTTATGCATTATTTTAAAAAGATATTAGCATTGTGCACTTCTTCTCTATATTCTCTATAAGTGTGGAAAATTTCATACTCCTCCGTCCGCGCAGTTTTCGTAAAAAGGGATACAAAGTTTTTGCTTCACGTGTTAATATATAGATTTAAGCATACATAGGGACAGAGAAAGTGACTTTGTTTTATACTATGTAGTGATTATTCAGCGATTTTTAACGTAACAATTTTGTATCAATTTTACAGTTTATTGATGTTTTTTTTTTAAAGTTTAATCAACGGTTTTTCGGCCCTTCGTCCCTATTTTTTCCATTCAGGAATTGTTAAGTGTCAGTATAGAAATCGGATCCTAATATTTTTTTGTATAGTTCATTTAGTGAGTTTTTGACAATACAGAAATGTAAGAAAAAACATGTGAAAACAGATTTCATTACACGCTCCGTTGATCGTGTCCTTGTAAGTCAGCTGATGCGACAACGCCTGTTTCCGACCACTTTGGAAATGCAGCCGATTGTCACAAAATATCAGTCGACGATTGGTGCTTAGAAAAAAAAAAACAATGGATTACAAAGAATTAATTTAAAAAAAAAACACACTCATGGCACAAACGATTGAATAATTTATGTAATTTGAAAAGAAAAAGCATATATAGTACAAGTTTTACTCCAAGTCCAAGTTTTATTATGTAAAATCATTGATTTCGTCGTCGTGCCCAAAAGAGTCAGACGTCCAGGATAGTCGTATCCGGCGATGCGTCTACGCCGCGTTACGACTTCGACAGATAGATACAATTTTTTCTAATAAAATATGATGCGTGTTTACTGCGTATTCAAAAATACATAGTTTCCACGACGACGTAATAACATCGTGTATTATAAATCAAATTCGCAAAAATTAGGAATTATGTATTTTTATAGGTAAAGCGTATTTTGTCCACGGCACACCCCCACCACCACTCAGCCTATTTCTGCCGTGAATCAGTCATAATTGTCGGTTTGAAGGGAGAGCCGGTATATCATTGCGACTTCGGCCTTCCGTCACACGGTGGATGATGGTATTCAACATTATCGTGTGACTGGCTTGTATGAGCTTTAGTAACCGCTTAATAACAGAAGGGCTCTGGGACCATTCATTCTCTGCCATAAAAAAAGTATTGAGTAGTTAGTATACGAACCAATTATTAAGTTTACGAAAGATGTAGTGCTGAAGGACAAAAGGGAATGCAATGTTGCTGACGAGGATGTCGAAGGCAAAGTGGAGGGAGGGGTAAAGTAAGGAAAGCTGACCCCACCACCATGTGGGATAAAGAGCTAGGAAGAGAGAGAGAGAGAGAGAGAGCACGTAGAATGATGATGGATAATAACTGATTTTGAAGTAGTTTGTCAATCTCCGATGAGGCTTAGTGTATTGTTTGCAAAACAGCAAGTAGGTGAAAAGCGAAAGCGGAAAACTCCACTCCTCGACTTAATGTCTGACCATCGTGTCAAGCATCTTGTGTTGGCAAGTAGCTCTGTAAAACCTCGGTAAGGTAAGGTATATTGCGAGCTTGCGAAATATCAAGATGCGCAAAATATAATTGAATTACCGATTATTATTGAATTCAGGTTGTGTCGTATTATCAAAGTTTTGTCTTCGAGAGCATTTAACTTGTGCTCTGTAAAATCGATAACGGGAAATGAACTTATTTCCTGTACTTATTATACAAAGCACGCGTTTAAAATAACCTTCGCATCTGAATATCTGAGTTGTGAGGGCATCGCGAAGAGACATTCTATTTAGTATGGCACAAACTTACATTTTTCTTTTTTCTTCATCTTATCCCACTAGGTGGGGTCGGCACAGCTAATTTTTCTCTTCCATTCTCTTCTATCAGCCATCAGCTCAACGCTCATTCCTCTCTCTCTCTCTCATATTATCATTCACACACTCCATCCATGTCTACTTCATTCGACCTCTTCCCCCTCTACCTTGCACTATTTCCATACATCTCCTAGTCACCGGCATCTTGTCTCTACGCATCACATGTCCATACCACGCTAACCGTCGGCTCTTTAAATTTAACCTACACAAACAAAAACAACAAACACGGCACAAACCTACATTAACCTTTTTAATTTATTCTCCAATATGTACTACTTCACATTTACCACGAGTCGATACCGGGTGTATGAGTTTTTTTTCCGCCGTAACTCTATCCCCTTTCGGTGTACTAGTATACCGGCCGTCGGACCTATTCTGATTTTTTTTCCTACCTATTCGCTGGTAGCTTAAGAGGCTATTCAATTCCGTGAGCTCACGGGCTCAACCTGAGAGAATTTGCTAACACTAGCCCTAGCAAGAGCAGAGCTTTGCAGAATCTACACCAGATCGGAATCGAGAAGATCCGGCTAGAAACTTAGTGGGCTATTCGTATTACATACGCATGTGCATTTACATCGTACAAACATGCATATTTGTATATTATGTAAATACAGAAAATCGCTGCAGACGTGAACAAAGACAAAAGTACTTAACATTTTACATTTACACGTCAAAATTAACCTTATAGTAAACAGACGTAGAGCTCATTACCCAAATGTTCCACCACTACAAGAAAATAAATACGTCAAGACACTCGTTATCGTCCAAGAGTCCGAGTTTTGAATTATCGCACGTATTCTGTGTGTGTAATTAAATTAGTAATTATAAATATTATGTAATATCTTGGTATTTTAATAAAAGTTAAGGTACGGTTTTATTAGCATACGTGAACGAACTACCACTATGTCTATTTAGAAACATCTGAAATTTAAAAAAACATTCTTAATATTACTTGATACTTCATACTCAGTATGAATACTTATTAGTTATAGTAAGTTAATTTTTTTTGCGTCGTCATAACCGGAACCCCATAAATAACGCCTCACAACGTGAATGCGTCCAAACAGCTTGGGGCACAAGATCTCAATCGTATGGTTTGTTTTGGAATGTCCCACCTCAACCGCCTCGCTTCGCTTTACACAGCTTGGCGACATAAGAGGGCAGGATCGAATTAATTATACAATGCTTTACTCACGAGCAATCGTGAACATATTACAAAATATGGTCGTTCTAATACCAACGTCTCTTATTTGCAAAAAGTATGTAGTAGACTTCATTTTCTTAACACGTTGAATGCTTCGCGGCCCACCGGTGGGCTTAGCTCTACCATTCAGGCCAAGCCAAAATCTGGGAATCAGTAGTTTTATTAGGCTCACTTCCATACGTGTTTTGTTTGCTGCAATCTGTGGCTTATAGAAAGCGTTTACGTTGGAACCCTCACGCGGCTTGCGGATGACCCTCATGGCCCAGTTCAGGTAGATAAAGCTCACTGGTGAGCTCTGTGGGCTGAATGAAAATACTCGATTTTTCATGTGACGTTCAACGAGGTAAAATATGAAACCTTGTGAGTAAGCTTAAAATTGCACATAACAGATGTTAGTTCTAAAACGACAACTGTATGCTTTATATAAATGTTGGCGTCAGTATCAACGATTCGAACTAAAATTGCGTAATGGAACCCCCAATACAGTTTTCTATATTTTATTAGTTTGGTCGTCTATTTCTATACGGTTATCGTTGCGACCAGTTGCCAATATTTATGAGTTATTCAGTACATAAAAATGTATCCAAACAAAATAAATTTTATTTCGTGTTAAATGAAAATGATTTATATTTTCACCATCCGGTTTAGTGTTGCCATCTAACACCCTGTTTGTATAATATTAAGTCTATCGAGAATCATTTGTCTTGTTGTTTGTTATTTAAAAAACTGGTCCATTATGGCTTGCTCTGTCCAGTGTGCTGTATTATCATGCTTTTAGCTAGTTATATTGTGTGTGTGTTATATAGTGTATATTATAGGGGGGAAGCAATCGAGTTCCAGTGTTAACACTAATAAACGCACTAGCAAGGGGGGAAAATAGATTTTCTTGCTCAATCATCAGTCTACTTGTGATGTCGGCGCTTGCAACACCGCCGAAATATCGGAAATTTATTCAATATACAAATCGTCGTAAGAACCCATTTAATTATAGTGTATATATATAAGATAGACGCCAAAGCCTATACAATTCGTACGATTTTCGGATATTATACAGTTTTCTAGGAAAATCAAGACAATTAATATCTAGACGTCCTTTCTTGAAACCGTTCTCACTTCAATATAAGGCATACTCACATCGCCCGGCCTAACCTTGTTGTAATGAAATTATAATGGAAAATTCCATTAAAACATTCGTTTCGAAATGATAAATCCATTCTTCCAATAACATAAATATAATAACATAATTTGTTGTCATCCAAAAATAAGCTTTCAGGTGGAATCCGTAAAGTCCGTTTTTGGAAGTTATTCATTCGATTAACCTGTTTGTAATGATAAATTGAAAATATCATACACACAAGAACCTTAATTTAGTTTGGATAAATAATTTTAGTAAATACGGTGAAGAAGAGGAAATGCCAGAAGAGGATATATGTTTTTTTTTTATCTGATGTGTCCAATATGTCACTTTTCGTGAATTACTTCTACGGTGACGGGAAAAATATGGTGCAATTAACTGTTTTTTTTTATTTGCTCAATTTAAAAATGCAAATACTGTGAACCTGACGAAATTATTGTTCTCACCCATCATCATCATTCTCCTGCTCTTCTCCGAGTCACCTGGGGTCGGCGCAACATATTTTCTCCTTCCATACTCCTCTATCATATACCATTTCTTTGCTCACTCTTCTCTTACACAAGTCGTCTTACACGCAATCCATCAATTTTTTCTTAGGTCTACCTGTTCTTCTTGTTCTTACCCAATTCTGCCCCAAATAACGTATTCGCCCTGCGTACCTGACTGACACATTTTTGTAAACTGGCGACCGTCAAATACAACTATCTCATAGGATTTGATTACTCATACGACACGATACGCATTTGAAAATAGACTCTCGATTCTTTAAAAAGAACGAGTAAACAGAGATGACCTACACGAAAATCGCTGTTACGTCTAAAATAATCTACACTGACTGCTTGCTTCGTTTTGTAGACGGCAGATAACCCCCGGGGGTCGTTCCGCTGCAATCGCGCTGTCAATCAAACTAGGTACTGTAAACAGCTCTGCTCTGAGGTTATCAATGTTAGCACCGCCTGCGGGCCATGATACGGAAATTGTCTCAACATGACACATACATATTATTATGGACATATTATACAATTTAATTTTCTGTCCATGTTATTGAAATTAAAATGTTTTTTTTTTATTGCCCTTGTTATTTTATGCCCTTTTATTGCCCGGCCCACCTGATTGATGGTGAGTGGTTACCGTCGCCTATGGACTTGAGCAATGCCAGGGGCAGAGCCAAGCCGATGCCTACCAACATGTTATGTTTTTTTTTCCTTTTGTACCAAATTTCTACCACAGGCGTTTTTTTTCCTTTCCTTTCTAGCTCGACAGTAGTCGACATCCTTACAACTGTTGCAGATGTCAGTAATCACACTGTGAGATTGTTCTGTGTTTTCGTCGAAAACAAATGAAAGTAAATCTGATAAGGTTTGTAACAGTACAAACGACGTCTGTGTTTTTAATTTTCATGTTGTTATTGTAATTGTCTTGATATGAGGAAGTATTTCAACTACCGTTATCCGTTTACCAAATATTTACCGACGCGTTATCAAGTAACTGAACTTGTTATTTGTACTACAATACCTATATAGTCTTTTTTTTTTTTCGTTTGACTGACCTTCCCTTTTTTTCTATCTCCGCGACATAAACGCTTGGTGGATTTGAATGTTTCTATATTTTGTAAATACGTATCGTTGCTCTGTAATATGATGCCGTTGAATGCGTTTAGGCACTTGAAGCTTAATACCTAACCTACTAGATAAATGAAGTGTTTTTCACAATCGACTTACGCTTGCGAAAGATTTACAGTCGTGCACTGTACGATGGTAAAATTCGTAGCTATTTCCGACGGAATCCGCCTTGTGGATTTGCTCCGACGAAAATAGCATCATCGATCTTATTTGCAAGAGAGAATAACACGGCCCGCGTATTTATTTGTACAGGGGAATATAGGAAAAGTTTTGCCTTATTTTCGGAGTTCATTTAACATATTCATAAAACTGTAGTACATACCTATCGTACGATTTTTAGTTATATCGTTCGTTGTATTTTTAAATTTTGAGCTGAAACACTTGTGATAAATTGAAAATAAACCTGTCATAATAGTAAGTAGCATGGAACAGCAAATTCACAATTTGGCTTTGTCGGCCCATTTTATTCAATTAGGTGTTGATTGTCGGTGGCAAGAGGTCGTGCCGGGGATGTGTCCGTGTTAATTAGGGCCTTCGCCCACACGTGCTCATTGTCACCGGGGCCTTATAATCCGACGCGGTTCACGTGTCATGCTTTGTCCATACCTCACGTGGACAGACTTAAATTACTTTACTGCGTTCAAATAATTTCGATTTATCTTGTGTATTTACAACATTTAGTGCAGCTTATCCACGTTTTGCAGTTGACCTCATTTTATAAAGACTGTTATTTAATAAGGTTTTGTGAGCTCCCGATATTTCGCTGTTGTAAAGGCTAAACTCACGGGAAGATTGTGTGTAATATGTTAAAAGACTCAAAAGACAGACAAATAAATCTACCTCCTTTTTAAATAAGCATTCCAAGAATCCGTTAGATAATGTCATTTAAAATGTAGATAGATAGATAACAGTGAAATTTTAACACAATTCATGACGTATTTTATCAATAGATTTAAATTGAAGATAAGACCCTAATATACTCTCTCAATCATTAGAGATTGGCGTACAAACAAATAGACATATTGTCGCCTATACTTTTTGATAGGTTACGAACTTTTTTGTACCTTTTTTGTAACTTTTTTTGTACCTTTTTTGGTAGTTTTTTGTACTGTTGACGTCCAAGGCCATTAAACATTGGAAATTGATAATAGAAAAATTTAAAATATCTTTAATAATGTTTACAGATCGAAAAACGGATAATACACGCCACTAATGTCAAGAAGTTCAAAATGTCTTTGAATATTCAAAGAACAGTCGCTATTATAACTCTAACGGCTTTCGTGTATCGGATTTAGGATTCAAAAGCATAATAACATGATCAAGATTGATCCGTTGAAAGCATTCGATAATGCTTATTTATCATGTCGGTTACCAAGCCTTAATGCAAATGTGCATGTTTAAACACATCGAATGGGAATGTTCACGGATTTGGCGCGATTTAGGCTTAGCCAACGAGATTTCTTGTAACAGGTACTATACAACTAACGCGTCACCTAAAAATCATGTTTATTTATAAACACTAGTGGTCGCCCGGTAGTCGAAATTCGCTCATAATTAATTGAAATTATAAGTTTGTACACTATTACGAATCTATTATCAAAGACTATTCTATAATCACAGATTTCGAAAAATATTAATAAAGACAAATAATATTTAATCTATTCTCAATTTGACCACAGACTATAAAGCAATAAGTAAAGTTTGATAATAAACAAATAGTATGCATGCGTGCGTGTGTTAAATAGATGGTAGTGTGTGTAATGTTTTTTATATTGGCTTAATGTATTTTTTATGCATAGTTAAAAAAAAAATTAACATTCTGCACTCCTTCTGTATATTCTCTATAAATGCAGGAAATTTCATACTTCTTCGACCGCGCAATTTTCGTAAAAAGGGTTTCAAAGTTTTGCTTCAGGTATTAATATATTTATAAACATATGTGATTGCAGTTTTGGCCACTTTTGGCATTCCAACACTAAGAATTTTTACTCTGACCACTAACTGTTATGACTTTAAAAATGTTACTTTTTGACAATACGTACGTATTTTGCCAGCGAAGACATTTTTGCTGATCGTCTACACGAAAACATAGATTAGACTTATCTAAATCTTAAACATAATATCACGTACGTGACGGACACGAGAGTCAACCGACTTCGCGTAGCTAAGTCCGCTGGGACATCATCCTAAATGGTTAACGTTTTGTTACGTAACATGGTGATATTATTCGAGGCATTTTAATGATCGCGTGCAAAGGATCTGCCTCTAGAACCGGTTCGGCTTGTAAACAAAAGGGTACAGGTTTTTAGTTGCTCGAGCGTGGGCGGCCTTGACTGAGCGAAGGACGGTGAGCGGCGCGGCTGTGAGAACGCGCGCGAGGGCGTGGCTGGCTCGCACGCAACACGGCGCACTGTGTGCTTAGTGCGAGTTTTTTAACGTTGTCGATATCGTAAAAGTTGCTCATATTTGTATGGAATGGGATCGTTTGCCTACGTTTGCCGCTAGGGGCGCTGTTCCAACTGCATACAAAATTGGGTTATCTTTTACGCTATCGAGACCGTTCGTTTTTTTTTTATCCTACCTAAGCTGAGAGCCTTGAGAGGCTATATCAGCGTAACCTTAACTAGTAGGTGAGCTCACGGGGCTCAAACCTGACGACGTTGCTAACACGAACCCTAGCAAGAGCCGTGCTTCGCAGAATCTACCACCGGATCGGAACGCGACCCACTGAGAAGATCCGGCGAGAAACTCAGCGGGCTGTGTCTGAGGGTTAATTTACTCGTCGAGCCCTTCGTCGCAAGCGACGGGTTCGACGAGGACGATGACCGGTGCTTGAGGTACCTAGAAGCACCGTTAGTGGATCAGGAGGATACGATATGATGTGGAGAACGTTAGAAAACTCGCACTAAGCACACTGATGAGCACAAGGGCTGTCTTGTCATACGAATCACATCTAATATATTATTAATCTGTCTATAGGCGAGTAGTACTGTACCTACCTACATAGGTACACTATTATGAAAACTATTTCAATACATTGCAGGCCTCATTTTTATTTTCAATTCGTGAATATTTATCCGGAATGAAGACAAATAAATGACATCCCTAACGATCAAGCTTTTTGCTTAACGTTCGCGTCGATAAATGGAAAACGAGACCAAGTGATGCAAAATACATAAATTCCATTGTTTGTTAACATGCTTATACTACAACAAAAACATCTTTCACTATAAACGAAATAGAACTGTGTGCTCTAAAATAAAGGCAACAAGATCTATTATCGCTTGCATATCTCTTAGTCCTTTTAGGTTTTTTTTTTAAATCTGTATTTTAAGAAGGTGGCCAGTAATAAAAGTTGGAACTGGAAACGTGTTACTGGTACTAAATTAACTGATTTTGAAAATACGCTTACAGACAAGCAATGTTCTTAGTACATTTAGGTTGGTACGGTAGGCAGTAGGTTGGCTCTGCTGGCATTGCTGACGCCCATGGGCGACCGTACCCACTCACCATCAGGTGGGCCGTGTACCTTTGTCTGCAAGGGCAATAAAAAAAACCTAACCGGTTAACTAAAGAAACTTAACCGGAAAGAAATAGTGTACAAATTAAAAATTATATAACAATGATAATTGGGAACAAATCACGCACAGTCATTCACGGCCCCAATTTAGGATTCCCTGCGTTATAGGTACCAAAGACTGATAAACATACTTACGTATAAACATAATATATAGTGTAAGGTTTGTTGTAAAATAATTAAAATAAAATTGATCATGTTAAAGTTAAGGTAATTTTCGTATTACCGAATAGCAACACTGTTGGTGGTAGCAATGCCAGTAGTGGGGTTGTGAGATAATAAAAAAGGCGGTAGTCTGAAAAACCAGACAGAAATCAGTGTATTCGGTAGTGAGCAGATGTCAAAAGATTGTAAAAGTGGAGTTTCAATTATAGCAACACAGAGTTAAGTAAACTACTGCAATCTGTGTATTATTTCCTGACTGTTGGAAGTGAACTCTTACAATAGATAATAAACACCCAGACAAAGAGCAAACAAATCAGTTCATCACAATCAATGTTTGCTCGACGTGGAAATCGAACCCACGACCCTCGGCCCAAAAGTCAGCGTCGCTAACTACTGCGCCACCGAGTCAGTTAAAACACAAGAGTAAACAATAAAAAAAAAATAACTTATTTATTTTTTAAGTATTTTGTTGTATTATGTACTTTTTTTTTCCTTAATGATAACGCAAGAAACACGTGCTTATGACACGTAAGGTTATCAAATAATTTACGTAGAGCCAGACAAACTATATAATCGATTTGGATTTTAAATACAAAACATCATGTGATCGTAGAGAATAAAATACCATTATTGTGGAGGTCGTTCAAGCCAGTTTAAGGTGAACAGTCGGATAGGGGTGTTCATTGTCGATTTAATGTTCGAAAATGTAGGTAAATCCCGTAAGATTCCGTCTTCCGCGACCGGTTTCTAATGATAGGTATTCTGTATCAACGCGCAAATTTTTAAGGGCAATATTTAACAGTCTTTTACGGCTTAAAATACTTAAAAAAAGATTTCTCTTGCAGCTAAATTCCGATACGATTTCTATTTTTACTTTTTTTTTTTTTTCTACCTATGCTGATAGCCTTGAGAGGCTGTTTCAGCTTCACACTAACATGTAGGTGAGCTCACGGGACTAAACCGGGAGCGTTGCTAACACTGGCTCTAGCAAGAGCAGTGCTTCGCAGAATGTACCACCGGATCGGAAACGCGACCCACTGAGAAGATCCGTCGAGAAACTCAGTGCGCCTTGTCTATGGGTTAATTCACTTGTCGTGCCCTTCGTCGCAAGCGACGGGTTTGACGAGGACGGTCACCGGTTTTAGTTTATAATATTTATTGTATTAGCCGAATTTACAATGTCTTTTCATTTATTGCATCGATGGGCGAACGAGCCCACAGCTTATTTGATGTTAAATGGTCGCCATCCAACTCGGGACACGAGGCGTTAGTCTCGAACTCTATTGGATATTTACTTGTAGCCGGTCGTCTTGGAAGCCGCCGCAGGTACGTACCACCGCCCTGACTATTTCGGCCGCGAAGTAGTAATGGCTTTCTGTGTGAAAGGAGCAACAGCCGTTATTTTCTATAGTCATTGCATAGACATATGGACGAGTCGTGTACGGGGAGACTCGCGTCTGTTTCACTCTGTGTGATTTGTTACACTTCTAATCTCTATTGTTGCCTGTGGTTGTTTGTTTTTTCCCTCCAGCCCATGAACGTCCTCTACTGGGCATAGGCCTCCGTCCAGGCTGGCCACGATATCAGTAAATGTTTCGAGCGCTGGGCTACTTGTAATATCGGTTGTGTACTGGTACAGGAGCTCTCGTCGAACCCATCGCTTACGAGGAACGGTTCGGCGACTAAATTAACCCTTAGACATAGCTCACTGAGTTTCACGCCGGATCTTCTCAGTGGGTCGCGTTTCCGATCCGGTGGTAGATTCTGTGAAGCATTAATCTTTTATTTATTTATTTTTATTGCCTAGATGTGTGGACGAGCTCACAGCCCACCTGGTGTTAAGTTGTTACTGGAACCCATAGACATCTACAACGTAAATGCGCCACACACCTTGAGATATAAGTTCTAAGGTCTCAGTATAGTTACAACGGCTGCCCCACCCTTCAAGCCGAAACGCATTACTGCTTCACGGCAGAAATATGCGGGGCGGTGGTACCTACCCGTGCGGACTCACAAGAGGTCCTACCACCAGTACTAGTTGCTAGGGCTATTCTCTCAGTTGAACCCGTGACCTAACCAACACATCCGGGCGTAGTTGGCCCTTAACTTACCAGCGAATAGGTAGGAAAAAAACTGCAGATTAATAGCGAGCCAGACTACTGTATTAAAGACAAGCTCATTATATTAATCCTATAAAAAAATGTACAACAAAATACAAAAAGAAGAGAAGTAAGTTAATAAAAAATCTTCACAACATTAAGAATGCAAAGACCTGGTGATATAATTTTAAGTTTTATCACACAAATTTTATTATTGTACTAAAATATCGTCGCGGAACGTTTTCTGAGACGTTTGTTATTTTTGTTAAATACGAATTTTATTACGTTTTTGCGAGATAAAAAAACCGCTCAGCTTTGTTGATGTTTTAATTATAGATCAGTGGTGTGAACAGACACGGCGGGCCTGCGGATAGATGTCTCGACTCTCCGTGACATACTGTTATTGCAATAACTTTATTTATCGTTCGATTTACGAAGTTTTGATACGGTCGATGCTCTTTTTTTTTTTTTTTTTTTTTTTTTTTTTTTTTTTTTTTTTTTTTTTTTTTTTTTTTTTTTCTTTTTCTTTTTTTTTTATTGTTTGCTGATAGCCTTGAGACGCTATTTCAGCTTCGCCCTAACGTTTGTAGATGAGCTCGCGAAGCTCAACTGGAGAGTTGCTAACACTGACCCTAGCAAGAGCAGTGCTTCGCAGAATCTACCACCGGATCGGAAACGCGACCCACTGAGAAGATCCGGCGAGAAACTGAGTGGGCTGTGTCTATGGGTTAGTTCGCTCGTCGAGCCCTTCGTCGCAAGCGACGGGTTCGACGAGAACGGTGACCGGTGCTTGTGGTGCCTAAAGCACCGTTAATGGATCAGGAGGATCCGTAATGACGTGCTTTGGGCGACGTCGACGGTTTACCATTCGGTCTACTGGGTCGGGTATGTAATTTCCAGCGGCTACGATGAGAGGGTTCTCATGTCGTGCCGCCTTCTCAAAATGGCGCAGCGATGCCGACTGTAGATACTTACTAAATGAGTCGAGCTCCAGGTCAACGTGGAGACGTTGCTCTAACGTCACGTTCACACGAGCCGATTTTAGTCAATCAATAGTTTTAATTTTGAATCGATTTGAACCGATCGATAATTTAATCGTTATCGTAATCCAAATTAATATAAAAATTGGCTTTTTACAAATGCAGATTTAAGGTCTTTATCTTTTTAATGGGATTCTAACCTATATACTATATTTATTACGTGAATCCTTAAAAGAAATCAAATTCAAAAATAATCACATACATATAAGATGTATTGAGTATGTTCTCAAAAACGTTACTTAGCATAAACAATTTTTTTTTGTTTTCGTTTCGTTTTCAATTTTCGTAATGATGGATGATTCTTATTATTCATCAATGTTTTCAATATTGCGCTAAGTACAGTCACATATTTTTTTTTAAATTGAACTAAAAAAATTCCTTATACACAGAATGAACTGACAGTACATTAAGATCTGTCAGTATGTTTAACTTGTTCATTCTGGACCGGTTTCGTCATTACGATAAAATTATCTTGGACAATCTTTGTAAAACGTAAAAAACAACCCCGAGAATAAACCATAAAATTAGTATTAAACAAGCATTCATACTAACTAGTGGCCGCCCAGTAGTCGAAATTCGACTATAATTAATAGAAATTATAAGTTTGAACATTATTATGATTCTACTGTCAAAGATTACATTTTTATAATCACAGATTTCGCCAAGGCTGTAGGCAAACAATATTAATCTATTCTCAAATTGACCACAGATTTTAAACAATAACAAAAGATTGACAATAAAGAAAAGAGTATATATGCGTGTGTGTTTCTCAAATACTTGGTAGTGTGTGTAATGCTTTTTTTTTATTGATTTAGTGTATTTTTATGTGTAATTTAAAAAAAATAGCATTCTGCACTCCTTCTCTAAAGGGGTACAAAATTTTTGCTTTACATATTAATATATAGATACTAATAGCTTACTCTTGGTGTGAGAGGTCAGACAGAAGAAGAACAGAAAATGTTGTTTTATTAGTGTTTTCAATAATCAACTTTATGACTTTTCCCGACATCTATTGGCCAATAATAATACTATTTTTCTTAATGGAGGGCAACTAACTGCTTTAAAGAAACAACAAGATGGCGTTATAAAAAAAAAAAACCGAGCAAAGCTCGGTCATCATCTATTTGAATATTATGCTAACTATCGTCTATTATCTACAAAAAATTCATTTCATACAGAGCGAATCAATATTATCTCAATTGTTATATTACTATTTAAAATTTAGTTTGAATTAATCAACGTATGTAAAACTTCGTTTTTAAAATAGGCAAAGGGCCTCCTCCCATATAGCATTAGGACCGAAAAGCTTACTCCCGCCGCGGCATTGAAATCGTAAAAATCCAATTAATACCGAGAACTGTTTATCGAAATCGTCTTGTAGAAGTTGGTTATAAGTTTTCCAGTACAACATGAACGTTTTGTAAACTCTAGTTTTACGTTATCCTTATCTCTTCGATATTTAATATCGTCCATTGAACCCGCACGTGTTACAAGACGTACGACACGCAACACCCCGACTTTTAAATTTATGATGAACCTCAAAACGTTGTGTGTAAATGCGACGTTTTAATGGAACACAATTTATCATTAAGGCAAAATATTGATCCTGTAAATGTTTGCATCTTAAACATTGTCCATTTTGACTTTCAATAATGTATGATGTACAATACTTAAAAATACATTTGAGTAGGTACTGAATAAACGTTGATTGTAAATGTCTATGAAATTGTTTTTTAGCATACGAAAAGTTAAAGTATTTTTTTATCAATCAAAACATGCACCCATGGTATCTATGCATATCTGCTAATGCAGTGGTCATTTTTCAATGTCCTTCTTGAAGTAGTCAGGTGTACGGGAGGGAATAAATACTTCAGAGGCATTTTGTTCTGCCTGACAGGTATGGATTTTTTTTTCCTGCCAAGAAGTTATTTAAATATTGAAAAAAGTAGAAGTTTGCCGGTGCAATGTCTGGTTAGTACAATGCATGATGCTACCCTAAGTCTCATGGCTTAGATACTATTTGTTCTGTCGTATGAGGGCGAGTGTTGTCGTTTAGAAGCAGCGGAGACGAGCGATTAACCGAGGCTGGCCGGAGATTCGCCAGCTTCTCCATCATTGTCTTTTTTTTTTCCTACCTAAGCTGATGGTCTAGAGAGACAATATCAGAGTAACCTTGTAGGTGAGCTCACAGGGCTCAAACTTGACGATGTTGCTAACACGAACCCTAGCAAGAGCCGTGCTTCGCAGAATCTAGCACCAGATTCTCATGTCGTGCCGCTTTATCGAAGTGCATTGTGTCCAGCTCCTCACAGTACACATCCGTACTAATGCTGGTTGGTAAAGCACTGTGTGTATGAATTATACCGACACTACATTATATTAATTAGTAAACATATCTTTTTTTGGGATAAGTTTTCGTTTGGTGCATTGCCTAAGTCTCGTGATGACCACTTACGATTATCAAAAAGAATCCATTTTTCATCGCAAGTGACAATGCGGTTCAAAAACCCTTCGTTTCTTCTCTGTTAAGCAATGCAAGGCATACATTACCGCGTTTGTCGCGCTGATAATCGTTCGGTTCGTGCGGCACCCATTTATGGTGTATGTTTACCTACTCAATTTGACGCAATTGAACCAATATCGTTTTGATGCTAACGTTGAAAGCTGCTGTTAACTCCATTCCCGATCCTGCGGACAGAATGGAAAGCAGTCGACGTCGCCCAAAACACGTCATTTCGGATCCTCTCGATCCACTAACGGTGCTTTTAGGTACCTCAAGCATCGGCCATCGTTCTCGTCGAACCCGTCGCTCGCGACGAAGGGCTCGACGACTAAATTGACCCACAGCCCACTGAGTTTCTCGCCGGATCTTCTCAGTGGGTCGCGTTTCTAATCAGGTGGCAGATTAAGCGAAGCACGGCTCTTGCTAGGGTTCGTGTTAGCAACGTCATCAGGTTTGAGCCCCGTGAGCTTACCTTCTAGTTAAGGTTATACTGAAATAGCCTCCCAAGGCTATGAGCTTAGGTGGGAAAACAAAAAAGCTGTTTACTCAGCGGTAGATTGAGTATCGTCAGCTTCCACTGTCGTCTTTAATTCGTCGTTGTTGACTTTAGTTTTCGGACTACCATTCATTTTTCGTCATTTTTAGATAAAAAATTTCATTTTTTTTTTATTGCTTAGGTGAGTGGACGATCTCACAGCCCACCTGATGTTAAGTGGTTACTGGAGCCCATAAACATTTACAACGTAAATGCGCCACCCACCTTGAGATATAAGTTCTAAGGTCTCAGTATAGTTACAACGGTTGCCCCATCCTTCAAACCGAAACGCATTACTGCTTCACAGCAGAAATAGGCAGTGGTACCTACCCGTCCGGACTCACAAGAGGTCATGTCAGAAGCGTTTAAACTAATAACGAGTCGTGCGTTGGTTTTTACTGTTCACCCCGCACTCGTAGTTATTGTTGTGGGCTGTTTATGCGGCATTGCTACCACGAAGAAATACTACTAAATTCCATAATTACTCATGTTTCTATCGCGTTCATATTAATGAAAATATATAAAGGTAGTGGAAAAAAAAAACCACTGATCAATAAACAAATGACTAAACTTGAAAATATGATTCCGTGTTATTTAAATAAAATTAATTTGAATTTATAATAGAATTTATTGCCAGTCATACAGTCAAATGGCCAGTGTGTGAAATGGCAACTTCGTGGATAAAATACCTATTTATTTGGCTCTCTTTACGAGTATACACCACTGCAATTTATCTACCTCAAAATTTGTTTGTTAATTTTGAGACTAGAAATAGCATGATTTATTTTTATTGTTATTAAGGTATAAATGTTATCTTTTATCTCGGCAGCTGAGGTAGGAGTCTTTCGCGTATCAGATATCCTTAGGCTTGATGTGGTAAACATGACTGTTTTGCTGCAGTTCGTCTTGGAACGTCTAGACAAAACAAATATTGCTGTCGTATCAAAATGTCGTTTGCTTAAAAGACGCCCCAGTTAAACAATCTATGCTATGCTTTCTATATTATTAGATTAATCATATGATACTGAAGAAATACATTCCCATAGTAAACGTACCTACAAATAAAATTATAGTACTTTAATCTAGAAGAAGCAAGGAAGTAAAACAATAGAAAATAAATCTCATAGTCAATGCGCGACCAGACTGCGACTTGACTGTACCCTGGCATTACTTATCTATGAGCGACTATGAACATTTAACGTTCGAGATGCACATCTTCAATTACCTACGTTTGGCAATTACAAAATAAAGTTTGTTTTCTATGTGGTCGCACCACACTTCTCTAAGTATAAAAATGAATTGCTGCTCGTTAGTCTCGCTAAAACTCGAAAACGGCTGGACCGATTTGGCTAATTTTGGACTTGAATTATTTGTGGAAGTCCAGAGAGGGTTTAAAAGGTAGATAAACATGAAAATGCTCGGAATTAAATAATATTAACGATTTTGTTTTTCCTCTGATGTGTCCTCCGTTGGACGGATTCCTTTTGTTTGTTTTAAGTTTATTTTATACAAAAGTGTTAAGTCTTTTATTTATCGATTTAGGCACTACGAAGTCTGCCGGGTTAGCTAGTGCTTGATAAATTTAAACTTGGTAAGGTTTTTGTTTGCATGGTTTGTATTTTCTAGAAATCTCTAAGTAGCGTGTTATTGACGCTATCATACAGTACAACTAAAAAAGTGGCAGCCGTTGCTTTCTAGAAATGTGCGAAAATCATTATAATTTATTATTAGTGCGAGCCACAGAATAGTGTGATTTTAGAGAAGCCTTAACCAGTAAAAAGTGAGAGCTATATCTAATATTGCCTTTGTTATTGAATTCAAAAGAACGACGCTACAAATTCAACAGGAAATTCAACCCTCACAATGACGAACATCTACTCGTCTAATCTGTTCACAGTCTGTCCGTACCGGTGCTCGTGTCCTTGCTCGTAAAGTGGATAATCACGACCCCAACTAGACATGTCCGTACTAAATTGGATAACAAATTTATATGTGTATACTAAATCAATTTTCGTGCACCGAATCTCGAAAACATACTTTTAGATACTATTATATTATATGCATGTGTGAAAAAATAGGACAAATAACACTAATTCAATACAAGCGAATGATTATTGTCGCGTGATATCAACGCGATGGATGCTCATTTGTATTTTGTTGTCAAAATAAATCCATACTAATGTTAATATAAATAAGGCAGTGACTTTGTGTTTGTCTGTTATGTTTTTACGCATGCCTAAGCCACTTAAACAGTTTGGACGAAATTCGATATGGAAATAATTTAAAACCCTGGGAAATAATATAGGCTACGTTTCATCATGAAGTCGTCGTGGCCTAACGGATAAGACGTCCGGTGCATTCGTATCTAGCGATGCAACGGTGTTCGAATCCCGCAGCCGGGTACCAATTTTTCTAATGAAATACGTACTTAACAAATGTTCACCATTGACTTCCACTGTGAATGAATAAAATCGTGTAATAAAAATCAAACCGAAAATTTTGAATTTGCGTAATTACTGGTGGTAGGACGTCTTGTGGGTCCGCACGGGTAGGTACCACCATCTCCTGCCTATTTCTGCCGTGAAGCAGTAATGTGTTTCAGTTTGAAGGGTGGGGCAACCGTTGTAACTACATAGTCAGGTCATAAATTCTGTCACATGTTTAATGTAAAATAATTCAAACAAGTTTATTCATTATGTAACCATTCATATACCAAAATGAACTTAACAAAACATAGATTCTTATGACACTAAAGTTTATTCAAAATGACCTCCGTGATTTTGAATACAGGCCTTCAATCTGCGCGGCCAGTCGTCTATCGCAGCACGAACGAGGTCCATGTCAATATCGGCGGCTGCCTTAATCAAGGATGTCTTGAGTGACTCCAAATTGGGATGAGGCTTTGAGCACGCCTTTTCCTCCAAGTGTTGCCATATCTTGTAATCTAACGGATTCAAATCTGGACTGGAGGAGGGCCAGTCTTCGTGCCGGATGAAGTCGATTTCACGCGCCGCCAGCCAGTCTTGTGTGCTCTTCGCTCTATGAGCTGGCGCCGAATCTTGTTGGAATACCCAGTGCCTGTTATTGAACATGGTATGAGAAACAGGTTCCACAAGGTTCGTCAGGACTGTATTTTGATACACAACTGCATTCGTTTTTACACCTTTCTCACAAAAATGTACCTCTGTTAAGCCCCAATAAGAAACTCCCAACCATACCATGAGCGAGGATGGAAAATGACCTCGTTGGACACGCGGAATACGGTTGCTCGCTTCTTCACTACTGTGTGCGTACACCTTATCATTTTGTTTGTTGTAGCTCTCTTCTACGGTAAAAATTTTTTCATCCGAAAAAAGAATTTCCCGATATTTTTTTCCCGCGTACCGCTTCAACAAAGCGCGGCATCTCTTCAGTCTCAGGTCCATTAGACGAGCATTCAAACGATGTCCTGTTTTTCTTCGATATGCCCGAAGCCCTAAGTCTTCATTTAACACCCTTTTCACCGTGGTTCTGCTTAACCCCATCTGAAGGGCCAACAGTTTCTGCTTACGTTTGGGATTTCTTTGAATTCGCGCCTTCACAGCTTTTATCACTGCTGGAGTCCTAACAGACCGAGGGCGACCACTTCTTGACCTGTCATCTACACTAGAGTCTTCATTGTATCGTTTGATGGTACGATAAACGAATCTTTTGGTTATATTCAAATTTTTCAGTATGTTAAAAATTTGAATTGGCGCGTAACCGCAACGATGCAACGCAATAACTGCAACACGGTCTTCTTTAAGCGTCCACTCCATATTTAAAAATGAGTAAAATTCTAAATGTATACTATTTTTATTTTCATGAACAATTCGAAATTCGAATTCAATAAACTTTTTTGTGGCCAGCATTCTAAAAGAAAAGTTTTTACTGTGTGACAATACTTATGACCTGACTAGGTATATTTAAGACCTTAGAACTTATATCTCAAGGTGGGTGGCGTATTTACGTCGTAGATGTCTATGGGCTCCGGTAACCACTTAACACCAGGTGGGACGTGAGCTCGTCCACCCACGTAAGCAATAAAAAAAAACAATTTATTCGTTTATTTTTCGGAATTCGGAAATAATTGATAATATTAATAGTATAGTAATCGGCAAACTTCTTGAGCAAATGACCTTGACTGCGCAGAACCGAATTTTAGGTTACTTTGGTGGCGAGGGTGAGGCGCGACGGCAGGGGAAATCGTATCGAGCGCGTTATTGGTAGATCAGTCGAACCTTGCGTCCCGCACCGCGCCCTCATTCCGCTTGCTCCCAAAAGTACGCTTGCGTACAGTGGAAAGTCTATCGTTATTAATCGTTAAGTTATTTGTTATAATTGCTTGTGGACTTTGTTGCCATTGCTATTTATTTGTTGAGTGTTTGTTGATTTTTTATAAAACATACACTATGCCGTGACAAACTGGTGTAGTACTTAAAAGAAAGGGTAGAAAATTTGTGTACGACGTATATTGCTTCATTATAAAACAGGGGAAGAATGATATGGAAAAATTAAAACAGACTTCGGAAGCAACAAAAACATCAGTGAGTACTGTTAGGTGCATTATTAACGAAGCTAAAGGCTCTGGCTTGCTCGCCGTGTTTCGGACTCCGGGTAAGAAAAGATCAGGGAAGAAGAAAGTTACCGGAATGGATAGTTTCGTTCAATCTGTAATAAAAAGATGTAATCATAATAACTACATAACAAGCAGCGAAACTCCGTACCGTAGAAAGGCTTCGAAAAATTTAAAGAAGATATAAATTTTAATGGCTCGGAATGAAGCTTACGACGAATTATGAAAGAGCTAGGCTTCAGATGGAAAAAAAGAACAGAAAATAATCGGAAGCTGGTAAATGAAAAAAGTAACATTCGATTACTACGAATCGAATATCTTCAAAAAATAATTAATTATAGACAAAAAAGAAGACCGAATCGACCGAGTTGTAAACTACGCCGATGAGCCCTATGTCGACTCATCACGATGATAGCGACTCGGGTGATGAAAACAGTGATGATGATGATGGTCAAGATTATGATAACGAAAAAAAAAATTACAAATACCAGCTTCGCTTTAACTGAACCAAGACCTGGCAACAGCTCTAGTTTTGACTTAATAGAAGGAATATCTATTTTACCCCAAGATTAAATTATTACAATTATTAACCTATATGTTTTTTTGATGTTCTAATAAATATATAAATAAATACATATGTTGATTTTAATAATTTAATAGCATTATGACGCAGAGTAAGTAATGTTTTTGCACGTGAGTGTACCATGCGCAAACTTACCCCCACTACGTCAACAAATGCTCAAGAAGTTTGCCGGTTATTATAGTAATGCTGGTTTGGTTCACTAACTATTGTCTTGACCACATTGATATTAACACATGTGTATGTTACGGTAGAAACTATGTATTTCAACAATGGCGAATTAAAATACTCGTAGTTTCAACGTATAGGCTGTTAAGTTTTTACCGTTCCTTGAATTTACAGTTGTCAGTTCATAGATTAACTTTAAAGACAAACAGTTTGTATGAAGTAACAAGAAATCGTTTTGTTGGGTAGATTATTGAATTAATCAAAGCTCAATAATATACTATTAATGGGGCTAGGTTATGATACTTCTTACACCGTAGTGTACATTTGGTAAACGTACCTAAAAAATCCTTATAATTTGATTTGTCCTTGGCAAAATTAACTATGATATAATTAATTCCAAACAAGAACAAACGGGCTACATAGTTGAATGTTTAATAAAATGAAGTAATAACTGGAAACAAATCACGCACGGTCATCCGGCCCTAAATTAGGAATCCCTGTGTTATACCTGTCGGTACGGTAGACATCAGATTCACTCTGCCCTGGCATTGCTGACGTCCATAGGGACCCCCGTAACTACTCACCATCAGGTGGGTCGTGTACCCCTCTGTCTACAAGGGCAATAAAAAAAAAACTTAACTGCGTCTTTATGCTGTGTATAATAAAGTTAAAAGAAATAGTGTACAAATTAAAAATATATATAATAATAATAATAATAATTGGGAACGAATCACGCACGGTCATCCACGGCCCCAATTTAGGATTCCTTGCATTATGGAGTACCAGAGACTGACATACATACTTATATATGTTTATGGATAATAAACACCCAGACAAAGAGCAAAGAAACCTGCCCATCATACATATGTTTGCCCGATGTGGGAATCGAACCCACGACCCTCGGCGCAACAGTCAGGGGCGCTAATTGCTGCACCACTCAGCTAGTCAAAAACTGGTAGTATAGTGTATTGTGAGCCCGCACGTGTGGGTATGTCACCCTGTTTCTGCTGAAATACATGGCGGCTTGTAGGGTGCAACAGCCGTTTCGCTACAATTCAGACATAGATGTTGTTTCTCAAGGTAGCGTCCGTCACGTTACGTCGCGAAACCTACCGGCTCTGCTTAATTCACTTAACAGCCTATCACCAAATGCAATTAAACGCTACAAGCTGAAAACTGTTACGTTATTTTCTAGCTCTTTGTCCTGTCATCACTGTCCTAAGTGGCGCACTGAAGTAATTATGTCGATTTCTGTTACTAAGCGCCCGGATTGCCTAACTTTGCCTTCTGTTTTTTTTAATGTATGTTTTAGTCTTTTAGGTCTCTTAGAAATAGATTCATTCGCAGTATCTTCGGATTCATCTTTCCCAGAATCTACTAGATTTTACGGAGTCTAAGTAAGAAGATCAAAGAGAGAAACCGGTCACCGTCCTCGCCGAACCCGTCGCTTGCGACGAAGGGCTCGCCGAGTAAATTAACCCATAAACACAGCTCACTGAGTTTCTTGCCGGATCTTCTCAGTGGGTCGCGTTTCCGATCCGGTGGTAGATTCTGCGAAGCACTGCTCTTGCTAGGGCCAGTGTTAGCAACACTCCGACTTGAGCCCCGTGAGCTCTCACCTACACGTCAAGGAGAAGCTGAAATAGCCTCTCAGGCTAGCATAGGTAGGAAATAAAAGAAAAGAGAAATCGACATAAGTTCGGCACTAACGATCTACATGGCATCAACGAATATACATATATAAAAATTAAAAATAAATAAAATAATAATCTTATTTCAAGACATCGTAGTCTCATAGTGTGTTAGTATTACAAATAACTTAAGATTGTGTGTTAGTTTTTTTTTGAACGAATTAAATTAAATGAAAATTGATTTTTTATTTATTTCATTGTTCTTTCCAGGTATTCGGCACAGTGGAGCTGCCGGACAAGCCGATTATGTTGCCGCCCTTCGTGGAGGCGACCCACTGCCTCGGGTACCATCTAACCCGCAAGGGTAGGGCCGTAGCCGACAGAGTTGTGTCCGTGCTCGGATACGCCTGTCCAGATATCACGTACAGCCCAAGTCTTTATCCCATCACCGCCGCGTTACTTCACTTCATGCCTGGTGAGTGACATTAAATAATATATATTATTAGTTTTCTTGTAAGATGATTATCTAACTTTGAATGAGCCTTTACCTGTAAGAAAACAACTGGTCATTCTTTTCTTATTATCTCCCAACTAGCTTTTGTCCGCGACTTCGTCCGCGTGGAATAGTTACTTTAGCATAACGCTAAATTTTACCCGCCTCTTCATTTACGTAGAAAGTGAAAATATTTTTGAATAACAGGATGTTAAGGAGGTATTTAAGGTACTAAAATCACGCTTTTTAACCCACTTCAAAAGGGAAGGCTGTCAATTCGACCACCATTCTTCATCTATGTATGTTCACCGATTTCTCGAGAATGCTTGAACCGATTCTGATAATTCTCTTTTCTGTTTTTTGTTCGAAAGGCTTCCCGAATTGTCCTGTAATCATGAAGACCTGATGATGGGATCCTGGAGAAATCCACAAAGATCTATAATTTTCAAAGCTTATCTTGAAATGATTTGGGTGTTTCTTGTTATTGTTCTTATACTGTGCCACCGCGCACCGGCCGCGGCCGGCCTGCGCCTTGTATATCAATATTACGCGCTTGATCATTATTTTACTGCGATGTTATTTTAAAACTGCGATATCTTCTCATACTCATTAAAATACTCATAGCGAGATACTTATTAAAATCAAGCATGGGTAAATTTCTTAAATTTAAATCCTTGTAATAAATAACGTATTTATTTGGATAGAGATTAATATCATCTTCATAAAAATACCTTCACCAAAAATGCTTTCTTTTAGAACAAATTTGGTTAGCATAAAAAACGTTATAGTGGGCCGACCTTAACATATAGACGTAAAATATGCTGTTGCAGACTTTTTTTTGACCTTTTAAATGGGAACAATTCTGTCATACATTATTTTAGCGAAACCTTAACCGTTTCCGCAGCGCACGCAGCGGAAGCTCTCAAAAGGGAAAAAAAACCCCGATTTTGAAACATTCTTTATTTGTGCTCCGTTTGTATTGGTCTTAGCGTGATGTTATATAGCCTTCCTTAATAAATGAGCAATCTAACACTAAAAGATTTTTTTAAATCGAACCAGTAGTTCCTGAGATTAGCGCGTTCAAAGAAACAAAGAAACAAACTCTTCAACTTTATAATATTATAATAAGTATAGATTAGATCCAACCGGGGTACTTGAGAACTACGAGATTCTTAGCTCACATTTAATCTATATACTCCGCAATATACTATCACACTTTCGTTATCTTCCTTTTAGAATAATTCAGAATAGCTAGAATCAAAATTCTTCCACGAAGCATGTAACTAAAGCATATTGCGCAGAGAAAAGTCGCGGTGTATTTATTTGCGGTCGGTAAAATTTTTGTTTAATGCCCGTGATAATAGTGATACAATAGATATAAGTCTATCTGGCTGTTCATTAGGGATACAGATGTACGGCCACTTTTATTTATTTATTGCATAGATGGGTGGACGAGCTCACGGCCCATCTGGTGTTACTTGGTTACCGGAGCTCATAGACATCTACAACGTAGAAATAGGCAGGGTGATGGTACCTACCCGTGCGACTCACAAGACATCCTACCACCAGTAAAATCTTCTTCTGTATATGATGTGTACAAAGATCTGGTCTTTGGTTACTTCGTTATCCGACTGGTTCTGCGGCTTCATTTGGCTTCGGTTTTCGGTCTTATCGAAAAAAAATTGCATGGTCTAACTATAGGTACATGTATGCAGTAGTACAGTATGAGTCCTATTCGTTGATTATGCCCAGTGTTCGCCCAATGAACACGTTACGATTTAAATAAATTTTATTTCCTGTTTTGTTCCGTTATCGAAATTCGAAGAGAATAAAGTATAATTTTTCCTATTGATATCTGTCTTATCTCTCACTCATCAATGTTACTCATTGGAGTCATTAATGTTAGTAGACATAGGTGTGTGTGTGTGCTATATAACTAGTAATTTTATCTTAGTATATATTCAATGTAGTTGTAATACATAAATGTGGTAATAAATTATAAATTCGGATAAGACTTCTTCTCTAGTTGTATTTTTAAATAATAAAATGAATCACCTACACACTCGTACTTAGTCGTTGAGTACTTGTGTTGAAAATTCACTGTAAACATTCTGTTAACGATACAGATAGGCTTCCAGATTTCTTGTGATGCGATAAGGAGTATCGAGATCATGTATTAGTCCGTGTTTTCTGCGATAAATGAAAAGCTCTCGAAACACGTGACCGAAGTAATGACAGCTGTTAGACCTATTGTTGTGGTTGTGGCGTTTAACAGCAATAATTACTAAGAATTATCTTCGTTCCTTTGTGTATAAAATTTTATTAATGCGGCTAAATTATGTCTTCCTAGATTTTTTTTATTGCTTAGATGTATGGACGAGCTCAAGTGGTTACTGGAGCCCATAACAATTACAACGTAAATGCGCCACCCACCTTGAGATATAAGCTCTAAGGTCTCAAGTATAGTTACAACGGCTGCCCCGCCCTTCAAACCGAAACGCATTACTGCTTCACAGCAGAAATAGGCAGGGTGGTGGTACCTACCCGCGCGGACTCACAAGAGGTCCTACCACCAGTAATGATGTGTGTCTGGTCCTACCACCAGATGTTTTTCTCTCTATTTCGTTACTTTTTCAAACGATTGCGCAGTGAACAATTCGGATAATAACCGGCTACATAAAGAATCTTATCAAACCTTAACAACAAAAAGCAGAGCAGAGGCGTCACGAAATTTACAGCCGTTCTCGCTTTAATTCAGTAATGAGTGCGGGGGGCGATAATTGAACTCGGCAATAAGCAAATTGTCGGAGCGTTCTCGCCCGTCCGTATCACAGTTACCTATACCGATCTAAACGATATATTCTGGACCTGAGTACCTTCAACATACGGTCTTTTATCCTCTGTGCGTTTTGCTCATAGAACACATATCTTATGAAGATCTAAATTGTGCTTTCCCACTCCACGTCTAAGTCCAATTTGTCTTGTTAAACATTTGACCGGGTTTTGAGCGATACAAATGGTCGTCGCCGGTACGCCACAGATTTGCATCTCGTCATTCAATTCGAACGTCTAACTTCCTCTGGTGCGCATTCTCATGTAATTGAGTGAAACGAGAACAGATGTACACATTTTATGTACCGGGCCACCTGCGTCAGAAATTTATCCGAACTATCTTGCAATCTGCGTCACTGTAGATAAATTTCGTACAGGTATTGTGTAAACTGTACTTATCAGTTAACCTCTTTGTGAACAAACGGAGAGGCGGAGCAGAGGACGTTGGTGTCAATTGGTTGATTCTAAAAGTGACAATTTCCTCCCGCGTCCTCTAGCGTTTATTGTGTAACCTAGATTGTCTTTATTTGTCACATCTTGGCTCGTTTTATTTTTACATTTTTTAATTTTCATTCAAATTTTGCTATTGCGGGCACAGTATTAAAAATGTCTACGTAATGTTCCAGATTATCCCAGCTACAGCCATTTTCCCTCGCCTAACGAAAACTTTTCTGCTTGGGTGTTTCAAGTTCACGGGACGTTTTAATAAAATATTGAATGAGGACTGATACTGAATGACCGTTGGCCAGTACATGTGCATCATGCCGTAAGATGTTAGTCGATGCTACAAGGTCATTGACTTCATTAATTCCTTGGAATAATAGTCGTCTTACTTTTGCTTTTACTTCGCTAAGCCTTTAGTAAATAAATACAGTTTTATGACATGATATCATTTTAAACTGCTATCTAAGGCAAACAAGCTTACAGGCTACGCGTAAGAAGTTACGGTACTTTTGCTTGCCAGGGGTATAGAAATGCGAGTGCCTACCGTCTTGACATGTAACAGCATTACTTCTGTCGAAATGTCCACCAAATAATAATCGGCTTCATCAGGTGCAGCGTAGGTTATACAAGAATAAATAATATTCGTGATTTGCTGTAAAGCATCAACATAAACTGGCTTACCGTGTTTTAGCGGTTGGCTCGCGGCCAGTACTCGTGCTCTCCGCATATTGATCACGGATCTGGCAGCTTTCGACTACGTAACACAAATGTTGAGTACTGGGAAACATTTCGAAATCGCCAGGCAAATGCGCTAAATTTTCGGCGCATTTCCAAGATGTCCTAACCAAATAAAGCGTTCATTTAATTAAAAAGAGAAGCAATAATGACAAAAGGTCAAAAGGGCTACACAAAAAGCCTGAATAAAATCGTCATTACATGAGAACAAACAAGTTCGTTTTCTGTCTGGCATTGGAGTGAGGTATCGCTTCCTGTTCCGTTTTCGCAACACACGAACGGTTTATTTCAATCGAGACACGTAGGCAATAAGGGATTTTAATAAATACTTCCCGTTTCGGCTTTATCGGGTGGCCCAGAATCGTTTTAATTTAGCGGAGATGCTACGAAGAATTTCTTGTTTTTACGAAATTAGGATTTCTTAAGGTACGCTTCTGTAATGTATCAAGTAAATTTGGCGTTCATCCGAGATTATTACGTGAAACAAACAGAAAATTCAAACACGAACATCAAATGAAGATCTGATAAACTTGTTACAATAACGGCCTTAGAGTGGACAAGGGTATTTATTTACGTCTTGTTTTCTATAGGTTTCGGCAGTGGCTTAGCGTCGGTGACCTTGCCCAACTGCTTGACTAAAAAGTACTCATTTACTTTCTTTAAGAGCTCTGAGGCGCGTTGGGTTCTCATTACTGTACATCAAAAGAGTTAATAAATTTAGAGTAAATCTAACCACATAACGACCCGATTCCCGAAATGCCTTACAACAACCTATTGTCTATTCAATGGTTCGGCATTTTACACAATTAATTATCTGCATTATTGAATTGTACCGTTGTGCGTCTGGCTTATACCGACAAGAGATTTAATCAAAACGTTATGGAGAGCCAAGGCCGTAACGATTACCATACGAGCCTGTCCACTATAATGTCGTACGTTAGTCAGTAGTGATATCATTGCAGTATTGAAATGTATGGTTATATTTAGAACAAAAAAAAATGTTGAGCCAATACAATTAGATCGACTTGATACATGCGCCAGTGAGAGATTGCCAAATATCTTTTGTTATGGGTCGTACTGTATACTATATGTATAAAAGAATTTAGCACAATTCCACATACCCGATCCTGTAAACCGAATGGTAAACAGTCGACGTCGCCCCAAAGCACGTCATTACGGATCCTCCCGATCCATTAACGGTGCTCTTAGGCACCACAAGCACCGGTCACCGTCCTCGTCGAACCCGTCGCTTGCGACGAAGGGCTCGACGAGAGAATTAACTCATAGACACAGCCCACTGAGTTTCTCGCCAGATTTTCTCAGTGGGTCGCGTTTCCGATCCGGTGGTAGATTCTGCGAAGCACTGCTCTTGCTACGGTCAGTGTTAGCAACACTCCGGTTTGAGCCCCGTGAGCTCACCTACACACGTTAGGGTGAAGCGGAAATAGCCTCTCAAGGCTATTAGCATAATAGGTAGGAAAAAAAAACACAATTTCATATGTTTGAATACCGAAATTTTGCTTTAATAAAATAATACTTCTGTATAGTGTCTAAGTGCCCGGAAAACCATGAAAATTATATTTATTTGTATCCTTAAAATACTGTGAAGTAAATAAATAAAATCCTTTATTTTCCGGTATCGTGGCCTATAGCGTATTAGACTTAGTACCATTTAACTTGCAGATTTATGTGATATTATAAAAATGAAATATAAAGAAAAAACGCATATCATAAAAGTAGGTTTATCATTTTTTTCTGTAATTTTAGTTATTTTGATAAAGCATAATCTTACTCGTATTTTATCAAACGTCATGTGAGGCTTGCAGCTTGATAAATTTACCCATTCGTTTTCTCTGCAAATTCTTGAACCTTTGAGAGGATACTGCTGCTTAAAATGTACTACATACTCAACAATACGTGTGCACTACAATAAGGTGGCCACTGCATTTATTAACGTCCATTATTACGTTGGATACGAAGGATGTCATCCGCTTTTCGGGCTTAGAAAACGCACTACTGGTGTCAAAATTGTAGTAAACTTGGAATAATGTTAATTTTAGTGGTCTTGAACAACCAGAAAATCTTCGAGTCATTATAGCAAGGCAGCACAACCGCACTGGACTCCCTCTTCAAACCTTAACAGTCTCTTTAATTCATTGGTTTCCACATTGCTGGTGAATGTTGATTCCGCTATCAACTTAACTACTAATTATTAATTTTGTGAATAATTTATGAATTTCAGTATATGAACGTATCTCTTCATTATTGGGTTCGCGATTCCGATCCGGTAGTAGATTGATTCGCGAAGCAGCTGCTTTTGACTTGATAGGTCTACTTCGGAGGCGCTTGGGCAGCTGTAAGCTAATCCCATCCCTCCTGGCTGAGCCTTTGGTCGCCCACCTGTCCTGGCGAAACTGGAAAGACCTACGAGCCATCGGTAATCCTTCAATCATAAAACAAAAACTATTGGGTGACTCTCGCAATGATTTCCATGCTAATTTCTAGGTCTAATCTTTTGATTGTCCAATCAGTGGGTTTATGTGTGGTTGTTATTCACAAATCTTGGACGTATGTAATCAGTTACATATTCATTTTGCTAATGATGACGAGATGAAACGGTTCTCATCGTTTTCATCTCGCCAGAGCCGTAATTCACTTTGCTATATGTACTTGCGATCCGCTAAAACGTTCCATATTATATTCTTTTCGATTCTCGCAATGATTTTCTTGTTATTTTCTAGGTCTACTCTTTTGATTGTCCAATCAGTGGGTTTTTGTGTGGTTGTTATTCACAAATCTTGGACGTATGTAATCAGTTACATATTCATCTTGCTAATGATGATGAGATGAAACAGTTCTCATCCTTTTCATCGCGCCAAAGCCGTAATTCAATTTGCTATATGTACTTGCGATCCGATAAAACCTTCCATATATATTTATGAGGTTTATATTTTTTCTTGTGTCCATACTGTTTGTAATTCTCAGTATTGTTTCATGTCGAGATTACATTCTCGAAATAACCTCCGAACGAAAATGTAAAGGGTTCAGGGTAATCGTTTAAAAGGCTTGGAGGCAAAGAGCGGATTGCTTCGTTATCGAAAAAAGTACGTGACGCGAAAAACCGTCACAAAGGAAAGTGTTTTTGCTACCAACACTAGAAGCGAATTCTTTCAAGATCGAATGTTTTATTTCCGTTTTTTTTTCCTCTTTCTTAAACAATTTCCTAAATCACGTTGGCTGCTTTTTTACGTGTATCTATTTGTCAGACGTGTAGCTGTATTGATATATTTTTTGTACAGACTCTGAACCGACTTGATGCTCTTGGTTTATTTCTGGAGTTGTCTGGAGTGTGCCAATGATCGATAAGATTTCCGTTGAAGCTTCGCGATTTTTTACATAAGCCACTTTGCTTACAGGAATTCTCTGGAATCTGATTGGCGTCTTGCTTATGCTAAGATCTTCCTGAATATATTTCGTAATTACAATTTACAATGGATCGTGTGTTGATTTTAGCCAAATTACATTTTTTATTTATTTCAAAACTAAAAAGAAAACCTTTTAATAAGTCTCAGATAAGTTCTTGTTTAATCTGATAGTGTCACTTGTTTGTACGAATTTCTATGTCACCTGAACGTCTCACTTTATTTGTTTTCAAGTAGGTACCTTCATGGATACAATTATTAGCAATACTTTATTCTTATGAGAAGTGGTTATCAGAGTCCTTACGCATCACAAAACAATACTGAAGCCAAAGTGAAAAATTAAGTACTTGCTTTTTCGGCTAACTCTCATCAATTACTCTTTAAAATTTTAGTCTCTATATGAAGTCTAGTTATATGAACTAGAGGTCCCGCAGTAGTCGAAATTCGACTATAATTAATTGGAATTGTAAGTTTGTACACTATTAAGATTGTATTTTATACTTCTATAATCACAAATTTCGCCAAGACTACACTATAAAAAATATTAACAAAGACAAACAATATTTAATCTATTCTCAACTTAGGCCATGTCCCCGGCAGCTCTTTGGCTGCTAAAGGGGAAGGCCCTCCAGAGGAGGGTACCGGTACGCCGGCGTGGCCACACCGTGGTCGGACGTGTGGGTCTGTCAGTAATGGTAGACCCCACGTGGATGAGAAGTGAACCGGAGGGCACTCCCTTCCGGTCGCTGGTTGCCATGTCCCCGGCTGCCTCTTGGCGGCTACANGTGGGATGGATGTAATGTGCTCTGCGTCAACCCTGTCCCGCCGTTTCAATAGCCCCGACTGGGCTCTGGCCCGGTCCGAGGTAGGGCGCCGGTTGTGAGCGGCAGGAGTTTTTAGTGAGGTTCAACTCCCACATACCCCACCTGCCGCGCGGGTGGGGATCCGGCGATTTTCTCCTGTGGAAAAAAAAAAAAAAAAAAAAAAAAATCTATTCTCAACTTGACAACAGACGTCAACAACAAAAGTTTGACAATAAATAGTATGCATGCGTGTGTGCGTCAAATACATGATATGTAGTGTGTGTAATGTTTTCTTTATTAATTTAATGTATCTTTTATGCATTATTTAAAAAAAATATTAGCATTGTGCACTTCTTCTCTATATTCTCTATAAGTGTGGAAAATTTCATACTCCTCCGTCCGCCTAATTTTCGTAAAAAAGGATACAAAGTTTTTTTATGTGTAAATTATATGAACTTACGCACCCATCCTCATAACAGTCCAATCAGATGTTGTCTTACTTAGTCGAAGATTCCTGCGTAAAATTAAATTATTCTATAAGTAAATTGTCAATTCTGTTCAACGCAAATGGCGGTATGGCAGTATGATAAAAAAAAAATCGTTATTTACTCCAATCTACACAGGCCTGTGTTCTGAATAATTTAATGCTTCAAGATTTTGTGGTTCGAGAGCAATCATCTCGGTTCCCTCATATCTTTACACGGTATACACTCTTAATATGTTAGAAGATACACACGGAAATTTGAACGAACGGAAAGATCAAACTTGGAGGGTTCGTATTATGTTTGTTTTTTGACGAAATTTCCATTTTCTAATATCAAATAAATTGCCAGCCTAAATAAACGAGAAAAAGCTTTTTGAGGTTTTAAGAAAATTAACGATTCCAAGTTTGAAATGAGTTTATTAAAAGAGACTCTTGACGTACCCTTTGTCAACCGTTCTCGAAGAAATTCAATTAAATATATTATTATGTATATGGACTGTATATAAATCGACAAATATTAGATTTTTGGTGTTAAAACCTGTAGGCCTTAAATTCCTAAACTAGCTCTGTAAATATAAAATTATTTTTCGAAACGGTACCGCATTATTGTCAAGTATTATGTTATTGTATAATAAATAATAGTTTAAAAAAAACTAAAAAAATACGCTTTTATAGAAATTCCAATTAAAAAATAGAAAATAAATTTTAATAAATTTGAATTAAAAATAGTGTAGGAAGAAATGATTTTATTGTAAAAAAGTGTGGGGTGCATGGTGTAAGTAGTTATGAATATTTTATGAACAGATATGACTCCACGCTTTTTTAATTCAAATTTATTAAAATTTATTTTCTATTTGGATTTTCTATAAAAGCGTATTTTGTTAGTTTTTTTAAACTATTATTTATTTTTCATTTTTTAGTTGAATTTCAATATTTTATTTAAATATTGAATTGTTACCGGTCCTTAAAAAGTATACAAAATTTCGAGTTAATCCGACGTTTTGAAGGGGGTCAAAATCATGTTCAAAGATTCCGTCACATACTAACATACATACATACGTCTGAAGCTAATAAAAGCGTATTAAAATTGTATTTATGTACCCAGATGAACCTAGTGTAAAGCTTTTTATTGAACAATTGAACAGACTTCTATTCAATTGATTTCGCAAGTAGTCGCTATAACCGAACTTAGCATTTCAGTTGTCAAGTGCTCCGACCTCAATCCTCTCCGTAGGAACGTTACAGGAATATGGGTCAACCTTTTCTCTAACAGATAGCACTCCCTTTTGTGTACTTTGAACAGTGAGAGTTGTTTTAGAATGTTTACTTAAACGGTGGTGTGTTTCTTCATTACAAGCTAGCGATGTTTAAATATAGCAAGGTAGTCTCCGGGTTGACCTGAATGACTGATGATTTGTGAATGAGTGTTGGTTTTGCATAATGTTGGTTGTGTTTTTTTTGGTCTTTAAATTAGCGCTGGCGAACAACAAACGGTTCGGATGAGACCCTTGCTCGTGATATTAAAAACACATTTATAGAAGCCTGCCGCCTATCGGGAAATCACATAAATTCTCGATTTCGTTTCAGCGTATATGTTTCAGAAAAGTTGAAATTGTGATAGTACGTGGACAGTTTTTTTTTTATTGCTTAGATGGGTGGACAAGCTCACAGCCCACCTGGTGTTAAGTGGTTACTGGAACCCATAGACATTTACAACGTAAATGCGCCACCCACCTTGAGATATAAGTTGTAAGGTCTCAGTATAGTTACAACGGCTGGCTCACCCTTCAAGCCGAAACGCGTTACTGGTTCACGGCAGAAATTGGCGGGGTACCTACCCGTGCAGACTCACATGAGGTCCTACCATCAGTAAGTCTCAAACTACCTCTTACTTGCACTCGTACCCACTAAACGCTTAAGCTACAAAATTAACACAATTATTTTCATGAACACAAAGAATTATGGTACTATGTGAACGAAAGCATGACTCGTGTCGAGCGCGGCGTAACCCGCGCTCAAACAAAGCCAGTGACGTAACAGCAACGGCAATACATCAAAGCTCTGGAATTTACGACCAGCCAACCACCAATTGCAGGCGTGTTTGCACTTTACATCGACCGATACGAACATATTTCGCTTTCTTTATTGTTTCCCATATGTTGTAAAACTAGATTGAATATGTACTTAGAACATACATATAAAAATATAGAACTTTTTGGGCCGGTACTTCGAAACCAGAATACGCCCCCCTAGAGGTGTTTAGATAGGACGTTGGAATGAATAACACACAAGCTAAGGTACTTAGAATAACCCCAATTTATGTTTAAAGATGGAATATTTTTTGCAGAAGACGAAAATCACTAACCACGTAGTACGCACAAATCCTTTTTATATTATATTCTGATAAAGTAACTTCAAACGGCAGTTTCGCGAGTTTGCTTTTCCACTTTGAATCGTGTGGCTGGAGAATCACTGCTCAGCAGTGGGTTACTTATCGACGCTTGAAAGGCAAACGTGACTAAGCGACAATAACTGCTTTATACATAAATGATAGGCAATAACCATATTCGATGCGCAAAAAATATATATTTCTAGGTCTATTAAAATCATTTCAATCCTACAGCTACTAGCTAGATTCTACTACAGCTAGATTCGTTAAAATAAATTTTGTTTTCAGGTATTTCAACTTTAAATTAGTCTACTGTAAAGTTCACGCATTTTTGCTTAGTCATGTTTGCCTTTCAAGCGTCGTTATATTCTTTACCAAACTATTTCCATACTGATATTCGGATCAATAGTTTGGCCGTAAAAACGTGACAGACTAACAGAGCTACTTTCGTGTTAATAATATTATGATTTGTGATTTCTAACATTTAGCAGTGTAAAAGGTAATTTAAAAAACCTTTCAATGACGATAAGTTTTGACAACATTCAATTTTAATGAAAGATAGCCAAGTGAAACGAATTCTAGAAATTGTTGGTTTATTTTCAATAGAAAATTTCAATAGAAAAATTTTAATAGAAAATAAACCAACTAAACAAATCAAAAAGAGTAATAACTCTTATTTTTATTTTTATTTTTTTCTAATATTTCATGCCCATATTTGCATAGTCTCTCTTGATATATTTATTAACACGTTTGTACAGTGCGAAAAGTTCTTTTTTTTTCAATGAGCCTGTTTTGTTTTTATCTCTTATTAAGTTACCCCCTTTTTGTTTTTATTCATTTTCTTCAATGTACAAACTTTACTATTCTATAAGTTGCCTGTTTGTATATTTAAGTTGCCACTGAAACGTGCATAATATTTTTTGCCCAGGAATTGTGAATGTGCTTGGTAAGGTTGCTAAAGATATAAGATGGGTGAAAAAATATATTTGGAAATTTCCGATTTAAAAGTCGAATGTTAGTGGCTTAAAAAATCGGGAGTTCAAGTTACCAAGAACTAGAAACAACGAATATTATTATCTCACTCGTCTCTTATCTCACTCTGACTCGTCTAAATTAACTTCAGTTTACATTAATAATATTCGCATTATAAAGCTAAAAAAAAAGATCTAATTATCTCTGACCAAAGACATTGACATTTTGCAACAAGTACACTAATATGTGCCACACATGATTCATATGCTGAACGATCACTCGCATTCGTGATCACAGGCAGTTGGCCTCTAAAAACGACCAGCAATGGTGCAAGGATTATTTAATATTGTCTTATGTTTTATATCAAATTGAACTAATAACTGTGTCAATGTTTTGATTATACATAAATCGTGTAATAAAAATTAAACCCGCAAAATTATAATATGCGTAATTACTGGTGATAGAATCTCTTGTGAGTCCGCGCGGGTGGGTACCAACACCCTGCCTATTTCTCGCGTGAAGCAGTAATGTATTTCGGTTTGAAGGGTGGAGCAGCCGTTGTGACTATACTGAGACCTTAGAACTTATATCTCAAGGTGGGTGACGCATTTACGTTGTGGATGGGCCCCAGTAACCACTTAACACCAGGTGGGCTGTGAGCTCGTCCACCCATCTAAGCAATAAAAAATATTTAATTGCTTTCTTCCTTTTTGAGAATTCATTTGTTTGTTGTCATTGCATGTACGGTATATTTGAAACTATATAGTGTTACGGTTTATTTTCTTGTTGGATTTTATTATTGACAGTAATTAACGCAATATTCAAATGTCGACGGACTACTTAGCCGTCTGTGTTCACGAAAACTCTAGAAAGTTTTAAATGTCGTAAAATATGATAATAAAAATTTAATAAAAAGTAAACGCGAAAGTAAAGAGTACTTATTTTTAATCATAGTTTTATAAGTATTTTTTTTAATAATAAAGTAGTTTTAATGTTTATGAGGCGGCAAATTTAAGGCAAATACTACACGATTTATTTTCTAAGCCTATATGTTTTATTATTGTGTAAAATTTTATTGCCATCTATTTCCGCGTTTGTGTATATAATCTCAATTATTTAAAAGTATATAATTTTTTATATAGTGTTATGACGACTCATCCACAATGACTGGAAATCCTGTAAGGATCGTGTAAGGATTTTCAGTAACGACGTGCAACTTAACCTAAACATCAGCCTGTTGAGTTTCTCGTCGGATCTTCTGAGCGGGTCGCGTATCCGATCCGGTAGTAGATTCATTCGCGAAGCAGCTACTATTGAGTTGTTAGGTCTCCCTTGGAGGCGCTCGGGTAACTATTAGGAAATTCTTCAGCCCTTCTGGCTGAGCCCTACTCGCCCACCTGTCCTTTTGAAATTGGAAAGGCCTCCGTGCTACCAGTAAACCATTGATCATAAAAAACAAGATACGGGTCTGTATATTTTTCAGGTTGGTTTGAATTACGATTAGGGCACTACGTGAAATCGCAGTTGGTTTTATTATATGAAAATTGCGTCACCTAGTTAGGACGTTTATTTACACTTTGATCGTTCAGTAAACCACCTGATTACAACCTGAAACAACACACTAAAACACCTGATTTTTACTGGTGGTAGGACCTCTTGTGAGTCCGCACGGGTAGGTACCACCACACCATCTATTTCTGCCGTGAAGCAGTAATGCGTTTCAGTTTGAAGGGTGGGGCAGCCGTTGTAACTGTACTGAGACCTTAGAACTTATATCTCAAGGTGTGTGGCGCATTTACATTGTAAATGTCTAAGGGTTCCAGTAACCACTTAACACCAGGTGGGCTGTGAGCTCGTCCCCATATCTAGGCAATAAAAAAAAATAAAAAAAACATATATCAATTCGCACATGTTACGTTAGAAATACGTCACATTTATTTTTTATCTAAGCCGATAAAATTGACGTAACCACAAAGACTTATAGGACCTCGGTGGATAGGGGCATCACATTATTTCATGTCTCAGTCGTTTTTATTATGTTACCGATAAAACTATAAGGCGGTATTATGTAAAACACGACAATCACTCTTATGATAAGATTTGGCAAACTAAATTGTATTTATTGTGTTTACACTATCGTAATGGACGAAATATATTTGATGTGCTTATCGAAAATTGCCAAGTATTGCCAGCTGTACGTTGGCATTTTCTAGACAGAGACGACCGTAGGCCACGTAGCCTTAATTCTGCTGCGTTATTTTAGTCAAAATGAAACAACAGTTATCACCACTGATTGACCACCTACGCGAAACCAAGAGAGGACTAATTTTAACACGTGAATTCGTTCCTTGATAGCAGCTTCTACCGTGTACTTATCACAATATTCTGAGCAGTAATGAATCTTGTTGTCACACTTCACGTAAGGTATCAAAATGTCTTAATACATTTTTTTCGCAGGCATGATTTTTCATTTTGCCCAAACAAAGAAAATGTCAATACCGTCAGAGCACCGGATTGTTTTGAATTACAAAACAGCAATGAAAAGGACACTTGTACAAACCTGTAAGCTCTATGGTTCAACGAAGATTGGAACATCGAGAATAAATACAACGATTTCTTAAGTAGATCTAATATCAGTGACGTCATCAAATGATACACAGACTGAAGTAAGCAGTAAAATTTACTAATGCAGATTTAAATTCGGTAAGAGCATGCCAAACATCACGTAGTTTAGCGAAACGATAATGACTCACATCGCACACACGTCGGGTGCTTGGCTTTGTTTGTACAATAAACTGCAATAAAATCGGGCAATACATTTCAACGTGGGATGATTCTGTTTTGTTAATTATGAATTTGAATGTCTAGATCAGAAATTCTCAACCTTTTTTTTGTTGCGGCACGTATTTAACGATTTCAAAATTTGGCGGCACACAAAAAAAAAAGATAAAAATTATTTACTTACTACAACACACTGCTTAAATAGTTTATCAAAAAATTTTAATATGCGAAATAAACTAAAATATACTTTTTTTTTTGTGGATTTAAATATATATTCATGTTTAAAATATTTTTCTTTTAAAATGATATAACTTCATAATATTAACATTATTATATATTCGCAAAATTTGGCGGCACACTTTTGAAATTTGGCGGCACACAAAAGTGCCGCGGAACAGTGGTTGAGAATCACTGGTCTAGATTAGCGAACAGTATCATCATTTCGAATACTTTCCTTTATTTTTACTTAACAAATATCGAGTATTTTTTGATATCTTTAAATTTTGACAGAGGAATATGATACGGGGCTGACCTTTAATTTAATCTGTCCAATTTCACGTAAGCTTTGGTTTTTCGTTTTATATTTTGAATTTGTTGAATACGTAGTTAATACCGACAATAAACAACGATTGTCTAGATTCCGGCTTCATTAAAATTCACGTCTCAAGAAATACCTGCAGCGTCCATTGTACGGAGCATTCCATTTAAATTGAATGCGATAGAGGGAGCCGTGCGAAGAATAGCCGAGATGTGATTTAGCGGCGGCCGCGAGAGGAAACAGCGCGCCGCCGAGAGGGATGTGGATTGTTTAGTCGCTGCTTCCTCTTTATAACTGTCAATTAACTTGCTCTATTGTGCGCATTTTGTCTGGGAGAACTATTCCAACGAAGCCGAGCTATACGAGTATATTGTAAATAATATGTAATAAAAAATCGTAACGGCAATTGTAACGAATTTGAATTTTTAAATTTCTATTCGAAAATTCGACGTATTCACGAGCCTATCAGTTGTTGAAGGATAATCAAACACGTGGGAAGTCATCGCGATCGATAAATAGGAAACTATAAGTCACAGAATCACGATTGTTGCACATATGACATTCAAATACTGTTCTACTAAGTAAAATAAGGTGAAAATAAATTACTACTACTGCTAGAAAGAGAGATGACAACTGCCGGCATGACCTGGAGTGATGTTAAGGAGCAAGCGAAAGACAGGGTTAAGTGGAGACAACTTATGTACCAGCATGGTACCCTAGGACTACAACAACAACTACCACAGCGCTGGCGCTATAAGCCCGAAGTGGGTTTTGGTCTCCTACAATATGGTAAACTCCGCCATTCATCCCGGCGCTGCGCAACACCTTGCCAGTCCGGCATTAGGAGCTCAAGTAGATCCCTTTCCACAGCATCAGATCAGCGGTACCTGGGCCTTCCTACGGGGCGGAGTCACTACAGTACATTGCGTTTCATAACTCGATCCTACTGCATCCGCACCACATGCCCAAACCACCAGAGCCTCCGCGCTTACATCACCTCTAGAAAATCACTGACCTCACGAAAAATGCCACCAGTCCATCACTAAACATGAATTGATGAATATAATCCATAATAATCCAATTCACAGAAAGAGCATACATATATTTGACTTTTATAGTTTTGTCAAGCATTAATAGTACACGGTAATTCGAAAAGAAACTAATAAATATTTACGCGGCTCTTCTCCATGATTTTAATATTATTTAGATTATATTATAGAGGATTATTTTAGACAATTCTAAAATAGTAGTTGTTGATTCTAATGGTTTGTGAGACTAGGCAACAAAGCGATTCACTTTTGATATACTTAATATAATATTTCGAAACGAAGTCTGAAAATTTGATGTATTTCAGAGATATTAGAATTTTTTTCATTTACACCTATTTAATACGTCGATTCCCACACAAAAAAAAACGAAGACAGGATAACAGTTCAAAGGAAACGCTATGTAAATTAGATAGATATAAAACGGTGCTGTTGATCGTCCATTCATTGACCGAAACGAGTCAATCAACGCTGACCTCTCGTCCACTAACGACCCGGTGGATGACGAAACACGAGACTGAGGAATTGCAAATTTGTGACGCAATATATCTAATGATCGATTAACGGCTGGCACGAGACTCTTGAGATGTATTGATTCTGCTACGTTTCATGAGTTTAGTAAAATTTTATCAAGTGAGTATGTAATGTGATAGAGATAAGAATAAAAAGAGAATAAAGGCCATAAGCTAGAAGTAAAAATAAGCTGTTGGATCACCGATTTGTGTTCTAAAGACCCTTTTTTCTGTTCATCAAATAAAAGTTATAAAAATACTGTTCAAATTATACTCGTAACATGAATGATAAGGGCAGCCGACATTGAAACGCCATTTACATCTCCTAGGTTCAACCTAAGGTTTTACACGAGACTCTGAGATGTATTAATTCTGTTACGTTTCATGAGTTTAGTAAAATTTTATCAAGTGAGTACGTAATGTGATAGATATAAGAGTAAAAAGAGAATAAAGGTCATAAGCTAGAAGTAAAAATAAGCTGTTGGATCACCGATTTGTGTTCTAAAGACCCTTTTTTCTGTTCATCAAATAAAAGTTATAAAAATACTGTTCAAATTATACTCGTAACATGAATGATAAGGGCAGCCGACATTGAAACGCCATTTACATCTCCTAGGTTCAACCTAAGGTTTTACACGAGACTCTGAGATGTATTAATTCTGTTACGTTTCATGAGTTTAGTAAAATTTTATCAAGTGAGTACGTAATGTGATAGATATAAGAGTAAAAAGAGAATAAAGGTCATAAGCTAGAAGTAAAAATAAGCTGTTGGAGCACCGATTTGTATTCTAAAGACCCTTTTTTCCGTTCATCAACTAAAAGTTAGAAAAATACTGTTCAAAAATTATACTCGTAACATGAATGATAAGGGCAGCCGACATTGAAATGCCATTCACGTCTCCTAGGTTCAACCTAAAGTTTTACGGTATATAAAGCCGTAAACGATTTACGAGTATCATCAAAACGTGTTAGTGGTCTTTTACGTGTACATACGGAATATATGGACACGAAAACATTCATAGGTCGTCGACCTTGAGTTTGTTTTTCTCTTTATGTAAAGTCGGAACTGCTCGGTCGGTCGGTACCCATTGGTTGGCAACAATATGTCGCGATGAAAATACATTACACGGAATTAAAATTATTTTTGCTAAGAAGTACCTCAAGAATGGATATATTTTGATTTTTAGTTGTAAATTCCAAACGATAATGGTTTTAGGTTTATTTAAAAAAAAACAGTAAAGTAATTTAGGTGTAAGTTCAATTTATTTGTATTTAACTTAACGCACACGGCAAATCCATTTATATATAACTTTCTTAAATTTTCTGTTAAAATTTACTTATTAGGTAGTAATAACAATTGTCTAACAGAGCTTCAAATAAGCCATACAAAACATTGACTCTCGTACCTAATTATGTAAATTAGTGAGGGTTTGGTAAGCTTACAACACAGATTACGTCAGTTTACATACGCTAATTAGCGCTGCTACTATTGTGTGCGCTTGGTACACAGCACCTGCATGAACACCAGTCTCAAGACATCTTATTTGGGTAAAAACTTTAACATTGTTTTTAACAGTGGCCCGAGTGTATTTGTCGGTTCTATAATGATCATTTTAAAGATTTATACGATTGGAATTCCGATCACACTATTTTGAAAAGACTAAAGACCAGACTAAAAGTATCGAATTCCTTTTAACCCTTTGAGCGCGAACGTCGATAGATCGACTTTATTAATGCGTATAAAATGCGGAGCGTCGGAATACTGACTATTTGCGCAGTTTGATGATAGGTATTAGGTATCGACCTGTACGGACGTGTCTTAGCGCGCGCATGTATAACGTTTTAAATATGTTATTACCATTTATAAATAACCAATTAGATTATTTTGCTTTGAATGTAACATAGTACTTTTTTCAAAAAACCTGTAGCAATCTCTGCAAAATATGTGAAAATAAGCTCAGCACTAAAAGGATTAAATATATTTTAGATTTTTATTGTTCATTCGGCACAAGAAAAATAATTCGGTGGCATTCTATTCATTGTATTTAATGTCCTGCATAACGCTTAGCTCAAATTGATTTAATGTCCCTCGCAATATCAATGATTTCGTCAAAGAAACTGGTCTGAAAGCAAGAATATTAATTGATATTCAAACGGCGTCCTCGCCGACGCTGCATGCTCCATTCATTTTCACACTAAGTGCGTTTATGTCATTCGTATAGAGCATCAGGACGAATAATATAGTTTTATGGAGCTCTCGCCGGGGTGCCGATGAATGGGCGAGCCGTTTAGGATCCAGCTGCTTTATGCCCGACTATAAGAACCCAATAACCAAGCTTTCGTATATTGTGCGAAGCTATATTGCACTTAGGCATATAGGACTAGTCTGACGTCTATGCTTGATAGAGTTAAATTTGGCAAAGACGTAGCCATAAAGATTTCTATTGAGTCTCCAACGAAACGAGTAGAAATATAATATACAAGCCGTACTCGCCCGCTTCGCTGGGCATTTCAAATTAACATTATTATTTATTATCATTATTATTAGGGGGTCCAACACTCATATAAATATTAGCCTACTTATAGCTTTTTGGTATAGAAGTCTTTACCAATTTTATTTAATAACTAGATGTACCCGTCCGCTTCGCTGGGTATTTAAAATTAACACTATTATTTCTCACCCCCACAAAGATTCTCAGCATTAACGTCCCCGCAACTGGTGTAAGGAGTCCAACACTCATATAAATATTACCCTATCCATTAAGTACATGTATTTTCTACATGGATACCAAGTTGCAAGTCAATCGGATGCATGGTTCAGTAGTTATAACGGAACACCCGTAAAAACCACTGTAGATTTATATATTAGTATAGATTAAGTTGTTTAATCAAAATTTCAAATTACATTTCAATGTTGGGCCCTCGATATCTCAAAACATGTAATGTAATTGGAATTTCGTTCGTGTTATATTTGACCCGTGCGACTTGTACAACTTTGATCCTCAGAAACTCCGAGCGCTCCCTCAAAGTAAAGTACCTAATTACGTCAATGTTTGGAATTAGATTAAATATTGGAAACGTAAATACGTTTTCTTCAATTTGTTCAAACGTAATGTTATGCGATAGTGAAAGTAAAACGTGGTTCTCTTTCATTAATGCCATTCAAAAGTTTAACAAAAAATCAATTATAATTCCAGCAAACAATATTTACATACATACGATTCATTACTATGACGTAATCAACAAGTAACTACATTAATGGATGTTACCAATTTTAAAGTTGCTATTTATTTAGTTATTGCATAGTTGAGTGACCGAGCGCACGGCTCATTTGGTGTTAATTGAATACCGGACCCATAGACGTCAAAACCTGAATACCGTTACCCACATGCAGTTAAAGTCTCATTGTATATCTTCCCACGTCTCAAACGGGAATACTTGATTGCTTCGTGGCAGAAATAAACAAGATTGTGATACCTACTCGTGCGGGCTTACACAACCCTAAAACCAGTGAACCCCCGATTATCGCCAAAACGAAAGCGTGTACTGTATAAAATATAATCCCAGATGCTACAAAAAAAAGATTTCTTTTCGTTTTCCTTACCTATGCTGATAGCCTTGAGAGGCTTTATCAGCTTCTCCTTGACGTGTAGGTGAGCTCGTGGGGCTTAAACCGGGTGTGTTGCTAACACTGGCCCTAGCAAGAGCAGTGCTTCGCAGAGTCTACCACCGGATCGGAAAAGCGACCCATTGAGAAGATCCGGCGAGAAACTCAGTGAGCTGTGAAAAATAAAAGATGATAATCGTCCTACGATATATTATAAAGATGGTTGTTGTCACAGCTCAATTTGAATTCACGAGAAATGAAAATGATTTACTTGAACGATTTATGTATGCAAATTAAGAAAATATACACAAAGAACATGTGTGATTACGTAAACACTAAAACTTATTGTTGAAGTCTATGCGCCTGATTATTTAATTACACGTTGCCACACAACACAGCATGAAGTTTCGAAATTGGCGAGGTTTTATTCAATTCTTCTCTTCCATCTTTGGAACTTGTTCCCATTGCGTTTCTCGACGGAATATTATATCAGTGGGTCGCGATTCCGATCTGGTGCTAGTCATGCGAAGTTAAATAATGTACTAAATTAAACAGAATACTTTTTCAAATATTTGCTTAACCAGGGTTTAATGGGTTTTCTTCCAATGGAACAACCTGTGTCGTATAGCTTGGTGGTAATCCTTGGAAATTAGGTGTATGATATGTCAGTATTGGAATCGTAACTTCACATTTTGGGTTTTATTTGGGGTGCGCGTAAGTCACCGATTAGTTAAATTTAACAACTGTAATGTGTTTCGGTTCGAAGAACCTGGCAGCAGTTATGCTATAGAACTGAGACTTAGAACTCATGTCTCAAGGCGGATGACGGGATTTATGTTGTTAGTGTCTTTGGGCTCAGCTAACCGCTGACCACCAGGTGGGCCGTGAGCTTGTTCACCTGTCTAAACAATAAAAGATAAAAGCTTACTTTCAGAAAAGGTCATCAAATAACGACTATCGTTCTAAAGGAGAATCGATGTTGTAGTTTGAAATAAAGTATTGGACATCTATTGGAATAACTCCAATAATAGTATGACTTATCCTATGAATCATAAAAAACCCTAAGTGTTGTATTCTCTGAATTCTATCATTGTGATCATGAACGCCCACCTTTGTCCACTGCTAGATCTCCCCCAATTAGCACCTCTTAGCCCGGTCTTACTGGTAGATGTACGACATTTTTCAAACCCTCCAAGAAGACGGTAGTTATTATCACATTTCTAGTAGGTATATTACATAGTTCCGGAAGAATCCAAAAAGTAGACGTTAAAGGAACCAGATCTTCCGGTGTCTTACTTAATATGGGTGTCCCTCAGGGTTCCATATTGGGTCCCTTCCTATTTCTTGTATATATCAATGATTTACCTAAGTTTATTGAAACCCGTCACGAGGTCGTATTATTCGCTGATGATACATCATTATTGTTTAAAATTAAACGACATTTGGAAGATTATGACGATGTGAATGATGCTATCTCGCGCGTGGTACATTGGTTTAGTGTTAATAATCTGTTATTAAATAACAAAAAAACAAAATGTATAAAATTTACCACACCTAATGTTAGACAAGTTGACACTAATATTACTGTAAGTGGAGAGACACTGGAGCTTGTGGATTCGACAGTTTTTCTTGGTATAACAGTTGATTCCAAGCTGCAGTGGGGTCCTCACATATGCAAGTTAGCGAGTAGGCTTAGTTCTGCAGCGTTTGCGGTAAAAAAAATACGAATGTATATTAATGAAGATACGGCACGCCTGGTTTATTTTAGTTATTTTCATAGTGTTATGTCCTATGGCATTTTGCTATGGGGCAATGCTGCCGATGTCGAAACGATTTTCATCCTGCAGAAGAGGGCTATTCGTGCTATTTATAATATGCACCCGAGGGAATCCTTGAGGGACAAGTTTAAGGAAATCAAAATTCTAACTTTAGCGTCCCAATACATTTTTGAAAATTTATTGTACGTGCGTAAAAACATTGAAGAATTCCCCAGAGTCTGCGATTTGCACAATGTGAACACTAGGAACAAACATAGGCTTGCGTTGCCGGCGGCTCGAATTAAGAAAATAAGCAACTCTTTTAGGGGGCTGGGTGTACAGCTTTTCAACAAGATCCCACTAAACGTTCAACTACTACCTGTTCATAGATTTAAGAAAACTGTTAAGGAACGTTTGTGCAACAAGGCATATTATAAAGTTAAGGATTATTTACTAGATGGCACTACGTGGGAATGAGGCGCTCGCTCCTGGCCTTTTCATTTTTCATTATTATTATTATTTTTTTTAATTGTATTTTTTTGACTTGTTTTTTCTTTTATTGTGAATATTTCTATTTATTTAAAAAAAAGAAAATATTTGAGAAAAAACAAAAAAAAAAAGCCCGCTGAGTTTGTTTCGCCGGTTCTTCTCAGGACTGTGGCTTTTTTTGGAACCGGTGGTAGAGTTAACATTGTTATTTGTATTTTGACATTCAACAAGTGTGTCATACTGACATCTAAGTTGAAATAAATGATTTTGAATTTGAATTGAATTTGAGTTACGACATCGGGGCTAGGGTTAACGATCGCGAATCAAGGCGAGTCGTGCATTTTCTGTGTCACTCATTTATTCATGGAGCTATGTGTACGTACGTGTACGTGATTCTCCCAACTGTTCCCATGTGTATAAATTAAATATGTGAGATGGCCACATGTGTACAGGACCGATAAATTTGTGTTTTTGGGTATTTGATTAATTTCAAGCTCAGAATAATTTGGTGCGTCAGAGTACGTCGTTTTCTGTTGGTCTTTTTCTAGGAACAAGGGATTTTTATACCGTAAATGAACAAAACGGCTAAGCATTCTTGGCTTTTAAGGGAACGGCCATAGAGTTTGTTTACCATAGCAATAGAAAAAACTTGTAAAAACTGATATTGTAAGATGAGTATGTACTCTATACATTCATATGTAAATGTTGAGAAACATTAAGGACCTATATGGTGTAATAACATACAGCTTACATCATATTTTGGCTCTTTCTTTTGTTTTCCGAGATGTCTATTAAAGCAACAGTCAACACGGTATGATATAGCTATTGCTATGCTGTATCCTCAGTTCTTTCTTCTTCTTCTCCATCGCTCCCTCATTGCTGAGGATCGTGACTCCGTTTGAGCTTGTCGACTGCCAGTCTCCATCGGTTCCGGTCAGTTGCCTGGTGTAGTGCAGCGCTAAGTGGTCCGCTGGTTTGCTCGGAGATCTGGTCGGATCAACGTTTGGGGCTCTGGCCTCTAGGATGTTTTCCTTCTACTTTTCCAGTGACCATCAGACGTTCCAAGTTGTCATTTCAGTATATTACTGAAAATAGCATCCTAAATATAGTTGAAAAAGAATAAGCGAAGAAAAATGACGTAAAACAGAAAGAAATTATAAACAAAATTATGAATCAGAATAATGAGAATTAATCGACAGTTCACAAAAATAATACAATATAACATACTGACTGGACAACATCAACGAAACCGGTTCTTAAATACACAACGGACCCGAAGATTTATTTAACGTAAACAGTTTTCATTATTTACGACACGCGAGAGTCGCTATTGTGTTTTTACGAAGTCGACAGAACAAAAGAAACAAATGCGACGCAAGGGGAAATGAGAAAATATGAAAATATGATAACGACTTCAGAGAAATTTGGAATGAATGTGACAGGTCGGATGTGCGTATGTCACAAGGGCGTATTAAAGTCGGAGGATGTTAAATGCTGTTGAAAATGAAAATACTATTTATGAGAGCATAAAGTGTAGTCAAAAAATTTACTCGAGAAAACAGCCGAACTGCGTATAAAGCTTTCTTCTCCTTAGTCATACCAAATCCTGTAGCCCGAATGGTAAATAGTCGACGTCGCCCAAAGCACTTAATTAAGGATCCTCCCGATCCATTAATGGTTCTTTAAGACACCACAAACACTGGTCACCGTCCTGGTCAAACCCGTCGCTTGCGACGAAGGGCTCGACGAGCGAATTAACACATAGGCACAGCCCACTAAGTTTCTCGCTGGATCTTTCAGTAGGTCGTGTTTCCGATCCGGTGGTAGATTCCACGAAGCACTGCTCTTGCTAAAGCCAGTGTTAGCATCACTCCGTTTTGAGACCCGTGAGCTCACCTACATGTTAGAGCGAAGCTGAAATAGCCTCTCAAGGCTATCAGCATAGGTAGCAGAAAAAAAATATGTCCGTAGCTCCTAAAATTTTCTCGTGCTTGGTGCAAATATACCAACTGGATTTTACTCTTAAGATATAATTCAAAGACGTCCCGCCTACCTACCTGAATCCAAAATCTCATTTGTGATAAATTACGTTCCTCCGCAGTGGCAAACTGATATGTTTATTTACTTGTAGTGATACAATTTAGCAGTAGCACGGTTGTATTATTTATGCGAGGTTACATAACGCCCTCCATCCATGAGAGCTCCGAGAACAACCCTTTTCTATTTGATTTCCAATCAGAGTCGGTGTATTCGGGCTTTGAGTGTAGTTGTTCTTATATGCTACTTCCGTTGGTACACATAACAGAGAAGGAATTCACAACTTGATTTTGTTGATTGTGAAACGTTTAACTCTTTTTCTCTATTCCCACACCGATTATGCGATACATGCGATATATTGGGTTTGATGCAAAGACACGTCCGTTTCCTTTTTAATCGTGGTGATGTATATTGTGTGGTTGGGCAATCGGCTATTTGATTGAAGCAATCTATGTTATTGCATTTTTAGTAGAGTTATATCTCTAAGCGTTATTGCAAATCTCATGCCTGTTTATAGATCAAGAATAGAGGATAGGGAAATAACAAAAGATCCCCGAGAACGAAGTGATGAGAAATTTTTGCCCAGCCCTTGCTTTTATTATCTTCAGACGTATGTTACGGAATCTTTGAACATGATTTTAACCCCTTTATTGTAATTAATATTTTTGCGTTAATTTTATCGAATTGTATTCTTTCTTTCTTCCTTTCTTTCTTTGCCTTATTCAATTCAATAAATAAAGATTTTTTTTAAGTATTAGAGGTAATAAAATCAAAGAATCTTTAGCAAAATACAGTGGATAAAGTGGAATATAATATTCTGACAGATACACTGTGCTTACTAGATAGACAACGGGGCCTTAAATACACATAAGAGACAAACTTCCGCACCAGACAACCGCATGTGTTGATTACGCTACGGCAGCGGGCTAAAGTTAGTCCTCATTAAAACTTTAGATCCCCGATAGGGCACGACTATCGTTAATTAAACCCATCTTTGTTATCGTTGACAAGTTGCCAACTTATTTTATCTCGTTTTTATGTTGCGCTAAAATAGGCTTTCTGGGTAGCGAAATAAGTGTCTCACTTAAATAGCAGATGACTCATGATATTTTTAGGTACTTTAAGCGTCTTCGTATATGTGGCAAAGTTGACTTTGTGGTGTTTACGTGTTATCTAGTTCTTATATACTTTAAGACTTCAAATATCAATGTTCGCAGAACCGCTTATTTATTAATCTATGTCAAAATTGTATCCCATTTCATCAATTTACATAATACTCGTCCTAATTTCCTAAGAGTATTTAAACTCCACTCGACTTTGCGAATTCGGCCTCTATAATCCGTCGTCTCGTTTTCAACTCGGCAACATCTGGAGCTTTATAAAGATAAATTGTAAGCCCCGACTCGGAAAAGAGAGGATTATGTGAAATGTACCCAAAAAGGTTTCTTTGAAACTTCACAGTATAGTATTAAGACGAGATTTTCGAGGACTTAATTGAATGAATAAATAATATTTAACCTGAGAAATTAAACAATGTTTCTTTTTCTAATTTTAGCGTTCGCTGAAATACGTACTTAACAAATGTTCACGATTGACTTCCACGGTGAAGGAATAACATCGTGTAATAAAAATCAAAACCCGCAAAATTATAATTTGCGTAATTACTGGTGGTAGGACCTCTTGTGAGTCCGCACGGGTAGGTACCACCGCCTCGCCTATTTCTGCCGTGAAGCAGTAATGCGTTTCGGTTTGAAGGGTGGGGCAGCCGTTGTAACTATACTGAGACCTTAGAACTTATATCTCAAGGTGTGTGGCGCACTTACGTTGTAGATGTCTATGGGTTCCAGTAACCACTTAACACCAGGTGGGCTGTGGGCTCGTCCACAGATCTAAGCAATAAAAAAAAAAGCCACTGTTTGAAACTAAGTCTGGATATATGTGCGACGTGCCTTAAATTCCATAAAAATATTGAATATAAAAGGCTAAATTCAATATGTCGCTAAAGGTTTTCTACGTAGAACAATAAAGCAATTGTCGGCTCCACAATTTTGTCGTCAAAGCGACTAATGCGTTTATCCCGTACTCTCCAACTCTCAGGGTGTGAGTCACTTAGCACTCAACGCGATTGCCTCCTGCGGGATCCTTCAAAAGCATTACGCGATTCCATATTAAATGCTTTTAGCGCTCTATATTACAAGGAATAGACAGTATTGGATCATTGAAAAATCCAGAAACACAATAAAGTTAAACAGATTTTTGGACATTATTCACTTGTAATTTGTCATACGACATATTTTCGTTACATTTCTTTTGTGTTAAGTGTATCATTTCGGTAATAGGTTCATAATACATTCATAAATATACTTTTTGGATATGCGAAACTTTAGTGCATGCCTGAAATGTACGTGTCGTAATAGATAAAAAAAAGATAAGTCGCCCGGTGTACTTTATATTCATACGTTTTTCATGGTCCTGGACCTTATATTCAAAATAAATATAATAATATAATAATCATAATAATAGCCTTTTTATTCCTAAACATAGGGTTACAAGAGGTCCCTAAGTTCGGTGTGCCTTTTGGCATAGGCCTCCTCCAATTCCTTCCAATGGGTCCTATCCTTTGCTACTCTCAGCCAGAATGGCCCCGCTGTCTGCTTCAAGTCATCTTCCCATCTCCTGATTTGACGACCCCTACTTCGTTTGCCGTCTCTTGGTTGCCAGAGGGTGACTTGCTTGCTCCATTTGTTAGTGGGGTGGCGTGGCACATGTCCAGCCCATCTCCATTTTTGGACGTCTATCCGGGTGAGAATGTCTGTGAGTTTCGTTCTTGTTCTTATGTCTACGTTCCGGACGTTCAAAATAAATAAAGATTCGTTGGTATTATAAAGCTGATCACCATATCTCGGGGTCCAATATCGATAGCCGCTCGCAATCCGTATTTTTGTAAAAGATATTATAGTATTCGTGGTTCGGGAGTAGGTAATGGTTTTTACTACATACATACATACATCTATACGCAAGGACATGACGAGATCAATAATGTATTTTTTTCACTGTTAATGATAACAATTATTATAGTTTCTCGTAAATGTATACTCGTATATGAGTCGACTATTATCAAAGGCGGCAATCTGACTTTTGGACAATGATTGGTAAATCAGAAAAACGAATTATTGACTTTGTATTCCATCGGCAGTCACAAAACTCTTCGGAACGACATCTTAGATAAATAACAGGTTAACTATTAACCTTTATTTAATGCAGGTTTTGAACCGTATTCTTTGAAGGAGACGATTATATTCAAATAAATCTGTATTGACATATCAATAAAATTTTGTTGTCCAAATGCACAGATTGCCGCCTTTGATAATAGACGACTCATATATGCTATTTTTGTAAACACTTTCTCCTATGTTATGAAATTAATATCATAATTAAGTGACGAAAATAACATTTTTTCTTTATGTCGACGATTATGGATCGTTTAGTAAAATTCCACAATGAATATTAATTTACCCAAAATATTTTTTTCACTTCGTCGTGTTTTTAAGTGGACGATTTCGTTGATATTGTTTTTCCATGACCACCGACAAATGTTTAAAATCAATTCTACCTGGAGCTTGTCTGTGCATTTTACCAACAAATATTAAGTAAATATACTTTAAAAAGCAAACATGCTTTATATGACATCCAAACTAAAAATCATATAATCATTTTTTATCTTAACAATCCTGGTCTTGTCACTAGGCCAAAATAAAAAAATATATTTATTATCATCAGTCGTTGAAGCGTTTGCAAATTATCAAGTAAATCGGACTTATATCCATATATATTAAGAACCTGTTAGAATACACATTTGATTCGTTATATTTACACAAACTTCGATTCTACATTAAAATGTTTTAAACTATTTAGTATTCATGAAATTGAAACCCACGGAGGTATCATCTTTACATATGTAATGTCATTACATATGGTGTAATAGTGAAAAGATCAAGCCAGCAAAACAATAATCAGATCACTACATTGAACGTGTTCAATCGTAAATCAATCGGTTATTAATACCGATTCGGTTAAATTAATTGTTCAGAAGCACGTGTCTGCTCGTAAATGAGTTATAGGTGCTTCCTTACTTGCTACGAAGCCATGACGAAGCCCTGCAGCCTGAAATTCACATAAAACAATATCCTTTACGGAAATCAATCCGTTTGCGTGTATAGACAATCCGTCAGCTGTCATAATTGGGTCACAGACAACCGGTCCTCGTTTCGAAACATCTGAGAAAACAAACGCTTTTAACGTAACGCGAGATGACGGTAAAAACGTCACTATATTGTATATAATCATTTCACTTCGCGAGGCGTTTACATAAATAGAATCGAACGAAAACAAATATGATGGTGACGTGTACAGATCAATAAATTTAATGCGACTCAAGTTTTCCATTATGTAAAACCACACTATGTCGAAGAGGTGCAAGGCAATTTTGGTTTAAGCGGCAGTTTTGTAAAGGAGAGACATTAAAAATTAAAAATTTGGAAAACAATATATTATAAACAAAAAAAAACTTCTTCAGCATGGGGTAACAATAATTGAATTTCAATTAAAGAAATCGAATTGTTGATGCTAATACCAAATAAAACGGAACCTTAATTACAAAGATAAATGTCGCGAAATGTCGCTCAAACCAAATAGTCTGTCCTACCTACCCCTACCCCTCGATATGTGGATTTGTATAATTTCAAGGCGTATTTGAATTGAACCAAAAATGAATAATTGGCGTTAATAGACACGACAGCAATAGAAAAGGTTCTTATTATTAATGCTAAGCGCAATGCAAAGCAAATCTATACAACTAATGCGCGGAATATAGGATATAAAGAACGCGGTGGCCGAACTCGCGCTGTAATGTAATGCGTAAATTATAATAATGTTTTTCGTTTGCTCTGAGCTTGTGTTTGATTACCGTTACCTGATGTCGGGTACATTTGAATCTTATTAAATTTTGTTGATATCTGAAAGGTGAAAATACGTAATGTTAAAAAAAATTGCTATCAAGTTTACTTGTCGTGACACTTGGGGAGCGTCCATAAATTACGTGAGGTGTTTAAGGGAGGGAGGGGGTCGAGTCAAATCTCATCTATCTTACATTGGAGAGAGAGGGGGGGGGGGTCTCGGCAAATATTCAATTTTTTATCTGATTGAAAAAAAAAAGACTATTTTGGTCCATTTAATCCAGATTGTACATGCTTAAGATTTCATCTTGAGCAACATTGATTACTAGTCATAACTAGTCGTAAATAAAAGCACGAAGCAAATTTGTTTTTTTTTTCTTTTTACAATAACAATCCAACGCGTTTACGTAAGAAACTCACGTTTTGAAAAATCTCACGTGAGATTGGGAGATGGGGGAGGGGGTTGAATAAAATCTCACGACATCTCACCAGGGGGAGGGAGGGGCAGAAAATGTAAAAAAACACCTCACGTAATTTATGGACGCCCCCTTGTTAATAAATAAATGAATTCGTACGCGCCTGTGGACTAACTAGTTAAACTGCATTTTGATCTAAAGGTTGTAAATACCAGGTCATAAAATCCTAAAAAAAATTGAATATGCAATTTCGAAAAGGGCACATCTCTGAAAATGTAAAATGTTCAGGAAATGAAAAAAAAACTGATTATTTTCTAAAGCAGTATAAAATTTAAAATATTAACTTTTGAGATATATTTTAGTGTTAATTAGCTATTGAAAATTACTGAAATTACTATAAAGTGGGTGTAGGTAAGCCTCAAAACTACATATGTATATGAAAAAACGTGTTTGACAAAATATGCGACATGTGACCTTTTTGAAATTGCATATTCAATTAAACTGCATTGTGGCGTGAATTTCTCATCGGACGAGAGGAATAAATAAAACATTTCCTTTTCATTGTTGGAACCGTATTGGAAACCGATCGGAGACCGGGTGGGTACACTCGGGAACCGGATTGCAAATTGAATGTCGCCCACTTCAATTTGTCATGTTCCGGTCGGGTTCATCCAATTTTTTCCCCTTCGCTAAAATTGTTTTCTTTGTCTTGTTTTATTTCGCTTCGTCAGTAATTGGGTGCTATTAATGTTCTTGGGGGTTTTTCGTCGATTAGAGCGTGACGTGAATGAAACATTTTTGGAAAATTTCCCATTAGTCCTTATAGCGTACGCTTCAAAGATACGTATCATTTTAAGTTTTCCATTTTAACAACTTGTGCGCAAAATATAACTTTTATTTATTTATTGCTTAGATGGGTGGACGAGCTCACAGCCCACCTGGTGTTAAGTGATTGCTGGAGCCCATAGACATCCACAACGTAAATACGCCACCCACCTTGAGATATAAGTTCTAAGGTCTCAAGTATAGTTAAAACGGCTGCCCCACCCTTCAAACCGAAACGCATTACTGCTTCACGGCAGAAATAGGCAGGGTGGTGGTACCCACCCGCGCGGACTCACAAGAGGTCCTACCACCAGTAACTTTATATTAACTAACTGATAATTTCTGACCATGATAAGTAAGGTACGTCAGGTAAATCATAAAGGTGAAACCCTTTTTTCGAATATGTTGGGGATATTACCTTAACCGGTATTACGTGGTTACCGGAGTACATAGACACAACAAAGTGGATATTGCCGACAACTTTATGACATCACGTTGAAGTGTCAATAGGTATGCCTATGCGATCTTTGTTGTTGCTTGTACTATGGCAAACCTGTTACTGATCGTCACAATGCTCCATTACTCGTACAAATAGTCCACATAAGACCGGTATCTGTAATATAACCGTAGATAACGTGATTGTTCGCAGAAGAGGAATGCTACCACTGCATGGCGAGTCTGGTAGCGTCGAAGGAGAAAATGTTCATAACACAAACGAAGCTACTGAACGAGGTAACCTGGAAGACTGTCATGCAGATCGCCAAGAAACATGCCGTAAGTATTACTATAGCATAAATGACTAGACCATATCAGAAATCTCAATATTTTTTTTGTTGCTTAGATGGATGGACGAACTCACAGCCCACCTACTATTAAGAGGATACTGGAGCCCATAGACATCCACAACGTAAATGCGCCACCCACCTTGAGATATAAGTTCTAAGGTCTCAAGAATAGTTACAACGGCTGCCCCACCCTTCAAACCGAAACGCGTTACTGTTTCACGGCAGAACTGAGGCTTCTTTATCGGAATTCTATATACGTTCGCTTGTCATTGAGGCAATTTGTGAGGCGATAGTATAGTAACTAAACGCAGTACTTTTCTTGGCTGATTCTAAATCGGAGTTAGTCTGAAGCAGTTGGAAGGAAATACAGGAAAATATAAAACTGAATATAGGGCCGGGCCATGTTATAATTCGATTACAATTTCGAAAACTAATAACTGTTATGTGCCTGATAAATAATAGTTTTCCATATTATCTGGAACCGCTGCGTTCATCGACAGTACGTTTCCAAAAATCTTTTCTACCGCTTACCATCCGGTTTTGGAATGAACTCCCCTCCACGGTGTTTTCCGGAGCACTACGACATATGCTTCTTCAAACGAGGCTTGTGGAGAGTACTCAATTGTAGGCAGCGGATTGGCTCTGCCCCAGGCATTGCTGACGTCCATGAGCGACGGTAACCACTGACCATCAAGTGGGCCGTATGCTCGACAGTCTACAAAGGCACAAAAAAACAGGGAAAATATACACTAAAAAATATTTTGTGTTAAAGCAAGTCCTAACTTCTTAAGCTTATCGGCGGTCGATAACGCTGCTCTTTTATTTTGATGAAATAGCGAATCACGCTTCTCCTAAAGAAAGGTACATACATCTTTCAATTAATTGTTCTACATAAAATCAAACCTAGAACTAGTACTGTTGAGTCTCAACATCGGGCAAGGATTAATAAAACACGTGTTCAATTAAGTGAGTAAAATATATAGAGATTACAACCTAACGTGATATCGACAGCCCGACAATCCCGAGACTGACGTAGCATCACTGCAATATAATTATCGCCAACACATACATAATAATATATGCAATGGGAACCTTTGGGACCACACAGTACTTATGCTCACACCAAGAACTTCGAATAAGGGACCGAAAACGAACGAAATATTCTCAAAAGGAAGCTGGCCAACGTAGCGGCTCAACTTTGACTTGCAATTGCGTGTGTCCACGAGCGATATTATTCACGGAGCAAAAATTTATAAAATCATTTTCCTTTAGCACTAAGCATCGTAAATTTTATTTAAGTTAACCTTTAAGTACTAACATTAGGAATACAATACTATTTTATCTGTGTGTGTCTCGTAAATGAATCGAGTTTCATGTTTTCATATAAAATCTTCAATCGATGAATCGTAATACGTATACACATAGATAATAACATAATATTTTAAGCCTGTAAACGTACGTGAGGTTCGAGGGCTTCACCGCTTATCAAACCAATAAACGTATTGTACATATATGAATTTACATTGTTATATAGTTTTCAAATAAATAAATAAATGTGGCTTGCACTCGCCGACGATTAGGGAACTACCCTATTCGTCGAACTCGGCAAAGAGTTCGACGTGCAACCTAACCCATGCATCATCCCGCTGAGATTCTCGCCGGTTCTTCTCCGCGGGTCGCGTTTCCGATCCGGTAGTAAATTCATTCGCAAAGCAGTTGCTCTTGAGTTGTTAGGTCTCCTTCGGAGGCGGTCGGGTAGCTGTTAGCAAATCCCAACTATTCTGGCTGAGCCTTTGTTCGCCCACCTGTCTTAATGAAACTGGAAAGGCCTTTGGGCCACCAGTAATCCCTCATTCAGAAAAAAAGATTAGGGAACTAGTGATGGTACAACAGGTCGTGAGGCCAAATCAATTAGTCACACCGTTTTCTCAACGACCTCAATGTTTACAGTAGAAAATCATTAATTCGTTCCTGTTGTGATGTTAAACAAATGAAATTTCGACCATCTAGAGTAATAATATCTTTCGTCAATCACATTATATGCGTGAGATTTGCGTATTTAAGGCAACTTTAAAACAACCATATAACTCGATAAAAAAGAACAAGTGTATTGGAAAATTTAAAAGGTTGAGAAACGCTGTTTGTACGTATAAATTGTCGCGTGTCTCAATCTCGTGGAATGTTCACTTTTCGTTATCGTAAAGTAATGTGCGGTGAACCGACCGAGATGTCACGCAACTTGGAAACTTCTAGCATAAACCCCGCATGAATTATACGATACAGTCGATATAATTATAACAAAGGAAAAGAAAGGAAAAAAAACACTATAGAAATGACTATCAAGATTTCAAACTCGTAACTTAATATTTATGTGTTTTGACTTAAGTCGTAGTTTACGACAGTTTCATGGTGTTTGTAGTGCTCGAATATCTCACGATTTCAGGCACAGAAGACGATAAGGCCTCGATTATCTAAAACGTCCATGGCACTGCGAAGGTGTTTTTTCCTACCTATTCGTTGGTATTTTAAGGGGCTATTACAGCGTGGAAGGGTAGGTAAGCTCACGGGCTCAACCTGAAAGAATTTGCTAGCACTAGAGCCCCCTAGAAACGTAGTGCTTCGCAGAATCTACCGCCGGATCGGAATCGCGACCCGCTTAGAAGATCCGACGAGAAACTCAGTGGGCTGTGTCTATGGGTCGGCGATTATGTCATTGCAAAAGTTACCATAGCGCATTCAATATATAACATAAGACCATGTAGAAATATGTATGAAGGCATCGAGAATATTAATTTGTGTGTCCGGAGGGTGTTAGTTATCCGATATTGATATCCGATCACCATAAAACATATGATTTCAAGTATGTACTTATAATATGCTATCGTTTGTAAAAAGACTAAAGCATGGCTGGATTTCTTTCATTAGAAACATCTGAATCATAACGATGTAACTAGAAATTAGTATGATTATAGTTCATATTTCTTACCTAACGATTCTATTGGTGATTTGGTGGGACGAGCCTATATAGGCAGGTTAACACCATCCTACCTATTTCAGCTGCGAAGCATACTGCGTAACGTTTTAAAGGATAGGGCAGCAGTTGTTCTATAGAACTAAGCCTAAAAATAGGTGTCTCAAGGCATTTGGTTTGTTGATGTCTATGAGGTCCGATAAGTCCTCGACACCCGGCAAACCGTCAGATCATTCGCCCGTCTACGCAATACAGAGCAATAAAATAATAAGCACCGCGCACTGCACTCGTTACGGGCTCATCAATAAATCGTCGATAGTATTGTCTAACATTACACAACAATTGTTTATCGACTACAATTACAGAGTTCATTGACGTTAGCTCTAAAAATCGATCGACAATTTCCTTTATTAAATGCCAGTAGTCTTGCGATAAAACGACCGGGGATGATGTTATTTACTGGGTCCAAGTCTCATCAGATAACTTGAGAGCATTGGCAAGCAGTTACTCAACCCCTTATCAATATAGTGCTTACGAGAACACAGAGTCGCACAGAGCTGTAACAAACCTTTTGATTTTACTAACACCTAAAATCATGAATTTCTTAAGTAATTATAGTGCTCTTTAATGTGACTCATGAGCGTCGCCGATTGGATAATGGCACAGCCAAAACGTGTCATTGATTTAGTGAAAAACATGACCTAAAGAATACACTTCCGCCGACTTGTTGTGGACAACATGAGATATCACGTCACGATTTGATATCCTTAACGATTTTAGACTAAGAATAATCATTTCAAGTTTCCGTACACTCCGTGACCGTGTTTGCAGAAGTCGGCGGCGCAACACCTGTCGCGGCTCTCCGGCGCCATTGGCCCCGAGAGGATCTACGCGGACTGGCAATGGTGGATCCTGGCCGCCCTTCCGTTCCCTCACCTTGTACGAGTATTGGATTGCTTCTTTCACGAGGGCATCAAGGTATAAATTGACATCGAATATGGTCTACCCTATGGTCTATGATTTTAATAACACTTTATCCACATCGTTGATATCCATTTGGTTAATGTCTGATGTTCATCCTGTCCATTTTTTAGATCTCAGTTATCCTTGAATAGGAATAGCATATAATTAAATTTGGACTTTATTACTCTCGTACGATTTAAGTGGGAAACAAAATTAAAATGATCACAGTCACTTTTTAACAGAACATATTATCTTGGTGCCGCAGGTATTCTACAGGGTAGCCCTGGCGATCCTTATCTTGTTCCACAAGCACACAACGAACCAGAACTCTGAGTGGTACGCCGAAGCCACCAAGAACGGTGTGGACCACGCCATCGACAAATTCTGCAGGAACATGCCCGTTTCGCCCACCAAGCTGCTAAGGACTGCGTTTACCATACGCGCCTTGAGGTATTAAAGAAATGGCACACTAAAATTATTAGATACTGGCTGACCCGGCAGACTTCGTGGTGCCTCAATCGATAAATAAAAGTCCTAAACTATTGTATAAAATAAATAAAATACTTATAAATACTTAAAACAAACATAAGGAATCCGTCCGACGGGTGACACATCAAAGGAAAAACAAAATTGTTATTTTTATTTAATTCCGAGCATTTTCATATTTATCTACCTTTTAAACTTTTCTGGACTTCCACAAATAATTCAAGACCAAAATTAGCCAAATCGGTCCAGTCGTTCTCGAGTTTTAGCGAGACTAACGAACGGCAATTAATTTTTAGATATATAGATAAGCATTTTATTTTGTTTGCCGAAAACACAACAATGCCCCAAAGTGTGAATGTTGGGGCAAACTTAGATACATAAGATCATAGTCATAATTTATTGGAACAACAACTATTGAATACCTCGCCGTGTAGTAGATTAAGAGCTAAGCTAAACTAGAACTAGTTGAACTATGTGAAGCCAAGTTACTTATATATACTCATCATTCCTAAGCTAAACTTCTCCCGTCTTAGCTGTCAGACCCTTTTAGTGTTTATTGAAGTTGACTTTCCTTTCGCCTAAGTAATGATGTGGACGCAACATATTTCTAGTATCTCTAGTATGTATACCTTGCTTAGTTTGTCTGTCTAGGTTCTTATCTCTTGGTCTGCAACCGGCCCTCGATTCGGCACTTAGGATTGTTTTGCCATTTTGTTTCGAAAAAAGAACAGATTTCATTTAACGGATGATACAAATGGACGAGTTGAGATGAAATGAAATGGATGAAAGAGTTGCAACTCAGGTCCTTGATACGACAGATACACGTTTTCGAGAAAGAGCTGTTTTTTTTATTGCTTAGATGGGTGGACGAGCTCACAGCCCACCTGGTGTGAAGTGGTTACTGGAGCCCATAGACATCCACAACGTAAATGCGCCACCCACCTTGAGATACAAGTTCTAAGGTCTCAAGTATAATTACAACGGCTGCTCCACCCTTCAAACCGAAACGCATTACTGCTTCACGGCAGAAATAGGCAGGGTGGTGGTACCCACCCGCGCGGACTCACAAGAGGTCCTACCACCAGTAACAGTAAGTGTGTATTAAGGAATAAAGGTTTTGAAAAGAAAAGACAATCTATTTACGTTCTGATTGTGTCTAAACTTGATTCTTCACAGTTCGCAATACATATCGCGGGTGTTCATAAAAACGGAGATGACACTGAAGTCGAAGCAAGTGATCACCGGCTCGAGGCTGGTCAGGTCTCGGTCCTCGGACAACTTGCCAACGAGCCAGTCGCAGGTCAACATACAGATGATGTCACACACGCTGACCATACGAGAGGTGAGTCACTTAGACATTGTAACGTTTACGTTAATAATGACTGTTTTTGTTGGCGCCAAAAACAAGGTTCGGTTTGAATTTCAACGCTACTAGGGTTAATTGATGGCGATCGTAATGTTAACAAAACGGCAACCAGTGTTGGTTGGAAATAAATGTCTCCAATGAAATGTGATAAAACATACAGCCACGTCCCTAATTATATATATTTATGTATGAGCTTACGGGTAGCTTCTATATCTAACATTCACGACAGGAGTATACAAATAACATTCACATAATAATGCACTATCACGGAGGTGTCCAATTAAAACAATATATAAGTACAATTGTTATTTTACTTGGTTTGCAGAGAATGTCTGAGGAAACGTGCAAACAGATGGTATCGTACAAGACGGCATTAGGCGTGGCTTTGGCTTTTATTTTTCTCATACGATCATTCGATTGAGTATTTAACCCGACTAACTTGAGACACATCGAATACATTTACACATTCGATACTCAGTACCGTAATACGTAATTTTGTAAGATACATCCTACCTTTCTTTCGTTATGTTATGTTCGTTCAGTGTAGCCGAGACATGTGAATGAGTTTTATATCGTATTTATATTGATATTATGTTGTGTTTATCGATGTCATCATTCGATATTTTTGTCACTTGTTTTTATATTTATGAAATTAGACGAGAACGGACGGACGGATCTCGATCATCTCCCTCATTAGCTTTGAATGTTATGATTTTGTTGATTCATGTTTTCGTTTTCAAATCGATGTATTTTTAATGTTTTCGTACCTGTAAGATATGTTTACGGATAAGTTAAATCGAGAACGTTCGAGCATGCGTGTGAATACGAAAAGCAAATTTTTTATATATCGAAATTTGCATTATCGTCCCAAGCTTGAGATTAACAACGGATATATATCGACGTATAGTGATGTGAAAGTCGCATATTGTCTTAGCTTGAGATTAACAACGGATATTTATCGACGACTAGTGACGTGAAAGTCGCATGGATATACGATATTGTTTTGTGTGAGTGTGTCTAACCGTGTGTCGATTTTCCGTTAGGGGTCACACTCGCCGGGCCCACGCGCCTTGTCGATGGGCGTTTACCCAATACAGTCGATCAAGTCGCAGATTCTTGACCAGAGCGAAGTAAGACACGAGCATCAATCCACAAATATGTGTCGCCCCGTTACTAGCTTGCGACATTCGATGTTTTAGATGCACCGCTTGTCACTTAGGTGTTTTTTTTTTAATTATTATTTTTTATATAAAATAATTTTATTAGTAATTATATTGTTTCCTTTTAAAGCTTCAGTGCTTTAAGAGCTCGTCGAGTGGACGGCTTGTTTTTTGTATCATTATTATTAGTATTATTTTTAATTTGCGTCTGTGGTAAGTATTTAGTAAGCTAAATTGCATGTTCGCTATATTTTTTTTTAAATTCTAGATGAATTTCTAAGGACTTAGGGATTTCATCTGTGAGTGCCGTAAACGTAACGCGCAAAGACCTTTAAGTCATCAGTAACCTGTTGAATCGAGAGAAAGAAAAAAAAACGATTATTTATGGCTGGTTATAAAACTAAAATATCCTTTTGATGTTTCCCTCGTACATGATTTAGGAAATATTTAACACGATACAACAAAACATAAGACCGTGTTAATGTATATTGACGAGACTGTTATAACGGAGGGTATAATAAAAATGTTTAGAAATCATCGGTGAGTGATTGGTTCGCAGAGCCCGCGCTCCTCCCACATGGCGATGTGGTTTCCATTCCCTAACGCGGTGTTCCAGGATCGACACCAGGCATCAGACCTCAGGCAGAAGGTTTGACGTCTTGACGTTGTGATACAACACTAATCCAGAGGGCGGGTAGATTTGGTAGCACTGTGAGCCGCAATCGTTTTAGGGTTCCGTAGGTTCTTTTATTTTTGTTAATCTATACCTTCGCTTTAAAACAAAAATTATCTGTGGTTCTCACACAAAAATTTGATTTTGATTTTATTGAATTTATTCGTTTGTAGAAAAAAGAAATGACTTCACGTAAATAATTCAAGATAGAAAAACTGTTATATACATTTTTTCACTTGTAATAGTGACTTTTGTATAATTATTTTAAATTTATATAATATTTTGATTAACCTACGGAATCCTAAAGGTTGCATGTGATATCGTCTTGGGTTCACGTAATATTGCACAGTTGTCGTAAATTTGATATATTTTTTAACTGATCGTATCTTAAATCGTAAAATCCGTGTATACAAAAGAAATGGAAATTGAGAAAAAATAGTGTCGCCATAGTTTTTTTTTATTTATTTTTTTATTTGCCGTAGCATTGTAGACTTGTAAATTTTCTTTCGTAGCACAGATTTATTTTTGGAATAGACACTGCTATAGATAAATCACATATTGTTGAAGTATTTGAAAACATTACAGTTTGTACTGGACTTGCGGTAACGCAATTATTTAACTATCATGAAACAGTATTAAAAATATAGCATTAAATATTTAAATTGTAGTTAGTGAAAAGATAGTAGTAGTTAAATTGATTAAGGTATTTCCGGTTTTTCTTTTTTTAAATTTAAATGTTGCATGTAATGTTCGTATGTTTCCCGTATATGTATTTAATTTTTCGTATTATTAAGTAGTATCTCGTTTTGTAAGTATTTTTTTAAATTTTTTGTTATGTTATATTATTACGTATGTAGGTGTGCACACGACACTCGCTCACTTAAATGTTTTCATACTAATGAACACCACTAATACTGTGACGTAATTTTGTTTATTAATATCATTAATAATTAAAAAACGTTTTTATTTTATTTAAAAATTATCTCTTTCTGTTACTGCGATGAATCTTTGTCAGTCTTATAGTTGTGAACGAATGCGTCGTATCATATCGAGAGGTGAAAGGATATTATTTGGTTTAAGTGACATTTTTCCAAGTTTACAGGAGAGCCATTTAAAGATTAAAATTTGGAGAAAATATCATAACAAAAAAAAACTCCTTAAACTGTTTGTATGGAGTAAACTATTTTATTGCTTAGATGGGTGGAGGAGCTCACAGCCCACCTGGTGTTAAGTGGTTACTGGAGCCCATAGACATCTACAACGTAAATGCGCCGCCCACCTTGAGATATAAGTTCTAAGGTCTCAAGTATAGTTACAACCGCTGCCCCGCTCTTCAAACCGAAACGCATTACTGCTTCACGGCAGAAACAGGCGCGGCGGGGCGGTGGTACCTACCCGCGCGGACTCACAAGAGGTCCTACCACCAGTAAAAAGACACCAGTATTTAAAGTTCAATTAGAAACATCGAACTGTCGATGTTAATACCAAATAAAACGCACCTTTAATTACAAAGATAAATTTAATGTCGCGTATTAAGCGAAATTACGCTTAAACCAAATACTCTTTCACCCTCCGATATATAGCGTGTATATTGATGTGTTGTCTCCTCGGCATTGCCGTTGTCCATGCACTACGGTGATCGCTTACGATCACTGGGCTGTAAGCTCGTGAGCTTAGTTTTGTTTGCCGATTTTAGAAAACAGATTAATGTATGTGTGTATCTAAATTATTAGTTTATATATTTATTTGGTTCATTAATTTACGAATTTATAATGACTTTTTTTATAAGTCAATTAGTATTTGGGCTTATCGTATTTTGTATTATTGAGTATTATTTGATTTAGAAGGTCCTTAGTATTGTTTTACGAATGAATTAGGTTAGTTAGACGTAATAGTGAATTTGGAAATGTGATCTTTTTCAAAAGAATTCCGTTGATATTCTGTTGTGAAAATGTTTCAGTTGTTCACATTATGGTCGTGGTTGCCGGTTCGCATAACGATGTACCAACCAGTGTTGCTATACACGACCGAGGAGCACGGATGCTCATTGACGACATTCTACGTGCGAGTGGAACACCATGAGCCGACCTTACTCATGATCAAGACCTGTAACAACGAGGTGAGAGACGTCGAATAATAATAAACTTCCTGTCTATAACAATAATGTCATGTCTAGAATAAGTAATCTAATGATAAACATACGTCACTCGTCACTATTGAAATCGATGGTTGAAAAGCTGTTTGGTTTAAGCCACATTTATCTTTGTCAACAAATCCATGTTTTTAACTGACTTTAAAAAAGGAGGAGATCCTCAGTTCGACTGTATGATTTTTTTTTTATGTTACCATAACTTTTGACTGTGTGAATCGATTTTGATGATGATTTTTTTATTAGAAAACTGACGCTTCTCGTGTGATCCCATTTATTATGTGATCCCATATAATTTAGTCCAGTTCTGATAATGTTATCCATGAGAAAACCATATAAGTCTTAAATTTGCATTAAGTACACGTGCGCGACAAATAATAACTCAATAACTCAATATCACGCCAACCGACTTCGATGATTATTGTTTTAGTGAATATATTACCTAATTTGTTTCCGGAATATCTTTTTTTTTTCTATTTGAAGTCGGTTTTTGTTAAAGCATGTCTATTTACAATTATATTAATATAATAAAATGTGACAAATTCACTTCCTGGAATTTTTTAGTTTATAATTGATCTTCAGATACTCAATTCAAATTGTTGAAGTTTTTTTTTGTTATGATCTATTTTTTCCAAATTTTAAACTCTGAATGGCTCTCCTGTTAACTTTAAAAAATGTCGCTTAAACCAAAAGTCTTTCACCTCTCGAAATAATGGCGATCTGTATAGAGGCTATTGGCTTGGCTATTGGATGAAGTAAGTAACAATAAAACCGTTTTTGTCTATTTGGCGGTGTTTTTACATTACATCAAAGGACGATTAAGAAGAGTAGGCAACAGCTTGGCCATGCCCTGGGGCATTGTTGATTTACATGAGCGCCGTGGACTGCTTAACATCGAGTGGGACCCATAGGAGTTTGCCTATAATGGCTATGAATAAAATACTTTGGATTCTGTTATTATGTGGTGGTAGGACCTCTTGTGAGTCCGCACAGGTAGGCACCACCACCTCGCCTATTTCTGCCGTGAAGCAGTAATTCGTTTCGGTTTGAAGGGTGGGGCAGCCGTTGTAACTATACTGAGACCTTAGAACTTATATCTCAAGGCGGGTGGCGCATTTACGTTGTAAATGTCTATGGGCTCCAGTAACCACTTAACACCAGGTGGGCTGTGAGCTCGTCCACCCATCTAAGCAATAAAAAAACCTTTAGGTATTCGGAGCGTATTGTTCGACGCGCTGGTTCGAACGCAACCAGAAAGACGAACGTGGTAACAGACAAGCGTACTTCGGGACAGGAGAGACATTCCTCTTCAGGTAACCGCGCCCGGTTGTTTGCCGACGACGACGACCGGACCGGCTCCGTGCCGGACGACAATAATCGGACAAACGATCGGGTCGTACTCTGTAAATCGTCGTTGCAAAATTAAAAATCTCTTATGTGACATTTCCGGAATTATGAAAATTATTTTGAATACTTACTTATACTCAGCAATAACTCCCATGTACATATTATCTCAATATTTCACTTTATTTCGCGTCAATCTTAAAAAATCCTAAGTGTCGGTTTGCATTTTTATTGTAGATCAAAGTATCCTGTGTGTGCTAAAAAAATATTGGCATTCAGGAGCTACTTTTTTTAGATTTTCTTGAAAACTACATTTTTATATACATAAGAGATTTAAAATTTTCAGCAACCAAATGCTACTATAGCGCACCTTTAGAATTAATAGGGCTTAATCCAAAAATCTTGTAATTTTTTTTTTGTAAAAGCAAAAAATGTAATTGAAGAATTGTATTCTTTTTAGTTTCGATTTTAATACTTTAAGCCTTAAAGCGCACAACTTAAAGCTTAAAGTATGCGCTTGATTTAAAGGTGACAAAAAGTGAACTTTGTCCTTTTCTAAACTAGAATTAAAATTATTTATTTTATTTAAAAAAAAAAAGTTATTTTATTTAATTAAAATTAAAATGTGAAAACAATAAATTTAAGTTTTAAAATTAAAAATTGAATTGTATAAACTGATAGAATACATGTTTATAGTTCGTTCGAAATATAAAACTCATTTTTTTAAACATTTTTAGTTAAGCCACTTCGATTCTAAGGGTGTGATATGTTCATTTTGAATGTAAATGCTAGTAAAATCCCTCAGCTTGAAAGCTATAATATGTTGTGAAAGTGAAAACGGCACGTAAATTATGTTTTAAGGATACGCTGTATCGTGAGCACGCCATATTGTTAAACAAGGTTTGAAAGGAGTCCCTAATAACACTTCTCCTGGCTTCCTGTGAATTTTAGTTTTTATAGTTAGATTCTTTGACATTAGAGTTCGAATATCGGTGACTTGAAATTGTAATTTGGTTCTAATGTACTTATACATTTTAAGATGAGATTTCTTTGAATTATTGATGTAAAAAAACTACCCACGAATACTCGCAAACGCGATTCTAGCAAAATGTAGAACCGAATTTGTACTACTGATATCTAGATTTAAATATACGATTTTATGCGCACTTATTGACAAGATTTTGTTCAATCTAAAATAACTTAAAGTACCCTCAATAATGCTTTGGCAAAAACGAAATGAAATAAAATCATTTAAACAACACAAACATTATTAGCTTTTCAGCTGGGGGATGTTATAATGCACTATGCAAATTTAAATTTTGGCAATCTTGCATACATACATGTTATGTATTTTATTACTTGTAGATAACTGCAATTGTTACTGTAAGCTTATATTTTATATTACTTTTTTTTACTTTCAATTATTTTCTGATATTTCAAACCTATTCGTTTTTCTTGCTTTCTTTTTATTATGTGTATTTGGGTTCTTCAGGTAAAGGCTGTAATTCTTATATACTTTACGCTTCAAACTCTGCTTATATCTCATTTTTATTTCATTTTAAATGCTTTATACTAAGTTTATACAGTAAATGCTTTTCTATTTTAGATGCTTAGAGTAGAGATACATAGTTCTCATTTAATTATTACATCAAATTCATGTCATATGAAGTATTTGAAAAGTACCTGGGGTTGTCATGATAACTTAAAAAATTGGTAAATTATATCAGTTTAAAATATCGTTTTACCTGGGCCATGATGTGCTTGAACATGACTTTAATATGTATTGTATTTTATGAACCTGACTTCTATATATATCGAGGGGTGTAAGACTATTTACAGGAAAGCCATTTAAAGTTTAAGATTAAAAAAAAATTATCTTAACGAAAAAAAACTTCGGCCATCTGAATATACTCATAGTAAACTTAATTGAAGGTCAATTAAAAACATCGAACTAATATCAAATAATACGTACTTTTTATTACAAAGATAAATGTCACATAAATAGAATTTTCACCCCTCGATATATATATATTAATATTTTTAATTCAAAATAAATTTATGCCAGGTACAATTCAGATATTTATTTTACCTACCTTTTCTTAATAATTAAATACTAATTTCAATTATTTCTGTTTCTTTTTGCCTACGTATCTCACTTAAATATAAAAATTCACATTGACGTACATAATTTCAAATGATAATTTTCACAATTATAACAAAAGGTCACCTACATAGACTCAGAACATTAACAACATTAATAATGTAACACGTCACCTTACATGCCCGGGTCACGTTAATAATCGCTAAAGTATCCGAGCGTGAGGCGGAGCAGTGTAGGAGTTGCGGATAATTGCAGCCTTTACCCGGAGCGAGCCAAGTACCCGTGGGTGGGGTGCGCCGCCGACGGACGCAGCGACGAGAAGCTCTCCCACGGCTCCGAGCTCTTCATGGCGGCCGACTCCAAAATGATCACCATCGGCGGCGGGTCAGTCGCTCACCACTCTCTTACCGTTGCAGCCTCCAGCCCACCCGCGCCAAGTACCCCTGGGTCGGCTGCCTCGAGGACAACCAAGAAGACAAGACGCCCCACGCCAACTCGCTCTTCATGGCCGCCGATAATACAATGATCACGATCGGCGGAGGGTACGTGCCTCTGCACCGCATGCTGTGTGTCTGTGGCTCCCGGAACGAACCAGTGCTGTCTATGTGTCTGTCCCAAGCAACTCTAACTGGTCGTCTCACTGAACTTGTGCGTTTCGCAGGGACGGCCAAGCGATATGGATGGACGAGAACATAAGGTACGGCAAGACGGACCGCTGCTCTACGTTCAACAACCCGCCGCTGTGCCCCAGCGGAGACTTCGAGATACGAGTGCTCGAGGTGTACGGGTTCGCCGGAGCGTAGGCGCGCGGCGTGCGTCCCGCCCTTAATGAACTTGAATCGGAGTGTAATAATCTCGGTGCGCGTGCAGTGGTGTGTGTGTGGTCAGCGCGGCGGGGTATCATACATCTGAAAAAATCTAAACGATCTCGCTGTTTCATTACGAAATATTTAATGCAATTAATTTTATAGTTGTCAAATAATAATATTATACGAATATTTGCATGATCCAATTCGACAGTTCGCCTCAGGAGCGACTAGTCCGGAAGCCGCCTCGCCCGGTCCCCGCCGCGGCCACAGACTGTGTAGATGTATTCCTGTATTTATTGCGTACGAATCGTCGACGTGTGCCCCCTGTAGTTATCCTAATGTAACACGACTGTCCGTCGAAGACAACGAAAACGGGGAAACTAGGTTGTTTAACAATACATAAACAAATTTATATATACATATATATTTACTCGTGTTTAAATTGTCTGCGTGCAAGTACAATTTGTATCGTGTCTACTCTGGTTAGTTTCGTACCCGCTTTATGTCGGGCCCGGCCGCGCGGAGGAACGCGACGTTCAGCTGACGACTTCGTAGTCAACATTCCAGTGAGCAGGCTTCTTCTATGTACAATCACACTCAGTCTAAATAATCCTAGTTGTTGTATTTTCGTTAACTTTTCGAGAAATAAAAAAAAAATACAATTGGCTTAAACGCGTGTGTACCATAAGTTCTTTAGTAGTATTTAAAAAAAAAATTGTAATTGACACAAACGCAATCCGGCTTGAATAAGCAGCCTTAATGATTCTAACCTCAATATATATTTTAATGGTCGCCACGTAACTTAATTGTTCGTGGAATTCGGCGCGAATATCAGTATTTTTTTAGAGCGAGACGCCTCCGTCCCGTTTCTAATTTATTAAGATTTATTAATTATTATACTCGAACAGTAAAATATGAATGTCGTTGCTCACAAAAATGTACCAAAGAATTATTTGATTAGTAGAATATATTCGTCTTCCTGTTGCAACATTTCCGTTTGACAATACAGACCACAGACAGTATTAGTACTAGAACAATTAAAAAAATATATGTTTATCTATTAAAAGGCGGCGCTAGTGCGTTCTGTGGTCTGAATCGTGATGCCATTTGACTTCAAAACGTTCAGAAGAATAAAACGGGAACAACATTGACGAACTTAAAACGTTGTCGATTGTATTAAGAACATTATTAATGCATTACCATACGATGATGAAATTATAAACTAAACTGTTCTATGAAGGTTTTTTTTTTACATATATAGTATTATGGATTTTCCTATTTCAATGGGTCATGTGCCAAAATTGGACCATTCGTTGAATCATGGATCGGTGTTTAAAAAGTATTGGAAAGTTTTTTTTTAATTTTTTCTGCATTGACGAAACGTAGGTGGATTAAAATTAGGTTTCTCTGTAAGTTTAAATTAAAATAGTGTAAAATTAAGAGTAGTTTCTTTTTATTTTTGTCACAACGTCTGAAACATATCCGTGTTGGTACAAAATAGTTGCGCGTTCGTATCGCCCGCGGCTTTTCCTGTCTTTTTGTGTAAATATTATCCTTCCGGCGCTCTCCTGTGCTGTGCCTGAGTTGAGCTATCAACTGTAGCGTTTGGAAGCCGTATGTAGGTGACTACGTACGACAATAATCATAATCCTAAGACTTGTTTTTAAATTCAGATTATTTATGTAATTTATTGAATAGGTAACAAGTTTTTTTTTTAAATGTATAATGTACCTTTACAAAGCGCCTCTGTGCGGACTATTTTATTATAACGCTGTTCGATTTGATTCTATAATTTGGCTTTTAATGAAATATGACTTGGCCCACGCTGTATGTTGGTTGAATGTGGTCTGTCGCGGTAGCTTGTGGCTCGGAGTCCGCACACGGGCGCCTCGGCCTGTTGCTGTTAGCCAATTTAACGTTAATCAGTGTAAAGTCTAGTCTTTATCCTGTTTTTTTTATTATTATTATCTCTAACGATGTAATATTATCTAAATATTTACGAATTGATATTTAAAAAGCGAAATATTTAAATTTCGCGCGTTTTATGTCCCGATGTAGGGACGCGTAGGCTCGTGGTTAGAGTTATTTGTAAATTTAATGTATAACGTTATAAAAAGTTATTAATCTCCATTGTCCGTTTTCAGTATTCGTGGAGTTGTTTCGTTTGCGTGGTCGTACGTTTTTTTTGATCCACGTAAATTGACGTGACTGTGTGTTTGTAGAGGCGCATTCGTTTCGCGCCGTCCCGCTGCGGAGAGTGTGAGATGCGCTTTTGTTACATTGTACTGTTACATTCGAATAGATGTAGACTGTTTCGTCGGTCGCGGCGCTAAAATTCGTTTATGGTAATGTAAATGTTGCTTTATAATGTCTACAAAATATATAATCCCATACGATGAATATGCGTTTTATTTTTTATTTAATACCCCCACAGCCCCGATGTTCATTGGTATTGTGAGAGATTAATTTTTTTAGTGCAGTATGAGTTTACATTTAAATGGCCTTAACAGAGTTTGTCTGTGTGTGCCGTTCACAACTTCACACACTGAATCTTTGGTGTTGCCATTTCAGAGAATGTTTTTGAAAACAAGAGATGTGAGAAATTTCTGTCGCAATACTAAGAACATCACTAAAAATTTTAAATTTTACTCAAGTTTTGCAAATTGGGTATGTTGTGATATGAGAGCATAAAAATGTACTGATGCATGGTCAACATATTCGAAGGAACACAGGTTGCGCTGTCAGTTAGTTACCTCCACGGTAGGTATTTACGAAATATGAAAATCCTAAATCTAGTATTTATGCATAACTTCGTAAATAACTACTAATTTCCTTTCCATATCAGAGTAGTTAATACCAGTTTCACCTTTAGAAAGTTTTTTAACACCCTGTATTTAGTCACTACAAAAGCATAGGCGTATGACTAAGTAAATTTAATTTTTTAATCATAATATTATTACTATTTATTACCAAATACAAAGTGAATAAACATGTTGTGCGAAATTATTAAAAGGAATTATCAGGGTAGGTTGTATAAGAAAAATAATCTCATAATTCATTTATTTAAGAATCAATGTTTTCTTTTAATCTAGTTCTGTATTTTTCTGTTCTCTTGTTCACTTCATCATGTAATTTTTCTTTGTCTAATGAAGTTATGATGTCATCATAATCTTGACCAATGACATCTAAACACTTTAACAGGTTTTCGTCTGAACATGTTGCCATATAATTGCACATAAGTGTGCACAGAGGAGCCTTTATTTTAGAGGTAAAGTCCAGTAGCTCAACTTTGTCATCTTGCTCAAAATTAGTAGCTCCATCTTTGTCAGATTTCATTATCATATTAACTGCTTTCCACATTTTGTAACTGTGATCAAAGTATTTGGTGAGGTCACATATATTATTTAGATTTAAAATGTTGATTATAGTGCTTATTGATTCAATAATGTCAATTAAATCTGGTTCTATTTCCTTTTGTATGACTAATTTTTCTTCATAATAGTCTAAAATTTGTCTCATCATAACAATGACATCATCTTTGCTGTTCTCGTAGATTTCTGCTGAAGAATCAAACCCGAGTAAGTGAAGAGATATTTGCAAGCTTATTATGAGAGATCGTTCAATTTCATCTGTCCGAAAAGAATCCTTCAAATTAGTTGTGATTTCTGTAATTGCTGCTGACAATGAATCTAAAGCTTCTGACCTTAAAAATTGCATTAAGAATTTAGAACTATGCCTCTCAGTGTTACAAGACGAACAAATGGCATTCATGTTTTCTAATGCAGTCACTAATAGATCTTTGTGTGATGAATTCTTAAGAATAAAGTACAATGTTGGTGAATATCCTACTGATTCAAATACTGTCATTAAAATTGGGATATCACTGTCATTAGACAAGAAAAGACATGAGTTTATAAGCCGTAATAATTGTACCAAAGTCAAACTATCATCACACTTTGAATGTTCAAGAAGTTGCATCAAAAATCCATCCATCTTCAAGATACTGGACACAACCTCCTTTTGACAGCACATGTTGCCCACGATACCGATCATAATTTCTATCAGTCGCGGTGAGTCCATCATAGGCAATGCAAAGTTGATGAGGTTAAGGCTATCGTGTTTTTGGAGGAATAGTACAACATCTCGTTCTGCAGTCATATCCCAGAGCATACAAAGATCTTCTTCGAAAGATTTCTCTTTTATTTCATTTTTGAGTGTGTCTAAATTGGCTAGCTTTATAAGAATTTTCAACACAAATCTTTCACTGTACGCTGTGTCTCCTATTACATCTCCGACTGGAAGTGGATTGTCGTTCTCTTCGACTTTTGAGTCTATTTCAGGCTTCATTCTCAGTTTTTAGAGTAAGCTAATCAATAAACATATCAGTTCTAGTGACAATAGATTAACTCATGAACATTTAAGTTTTAAGTTTTAACAGTTTACAACCTACCACAACACAACAAAATTCACTTTGACGTTTTTTTTTTAATTTTTGTGGCCTGGTTGCGAGACCTTTTAAGCCAATTCTTCTTAAATTCTGTTATAATAAGAAGCGAAATGAGATGAAATTAAATGAAACGAGATGTAATAAAATATAGTCTCAGTAAAATGGTGATTATTATTTACTGAGACTCTTTCAATGGAGTTTTTGGAAAAACAGGAGCGCTTTTTGGAAGAACTTCAGCGTTGACAGATACCAAAAAGTTACCTTTTTTTTTAACGCTTGGGTATCCATTTACGGATACCCGGTCGAGGGGGGTAAGAGACCCAAGAGGGTTATGTCGGACTCCGGCGCCTCCAGAGAAGAACAGGGAGAAGAAGAAGACAGGGGTCCTCCTCTTTTTCCAATTCCTGCCGGGAGACTATGCCTTGAGAAAGGCGCGCGACGCACTGTACGGCGTCAGCCACGCAAGAGCTACCCCGCAAAACCGACTATCGACTAAACCCCATCGAGCCCCACCACTCCGACTCCATGAAACCCACTGTACCGCACAGTGCGCGCCAAAGGCTCGCCGTCGCCAGTACCCATCCTGATAATAAGACGGGACTCCATCCCCGGGAAAATCCCGCAGGACGTCGTCTCGGGAGACACACTGTGAGCGGTGCACAGGAGCCACCTTGCGCCGCCTCATCACACACATTTAAACCTGAAGAAACACTAATTGAAAAAAATAAAAGAATTCACACAACTCCTTTCCTCGCGTTCCCGCCAAGAAATTTAACGTTTAAATGTTAAAAATCTTACTTTTTATAATTATTGGTAGCTCAACTTTTTAGTTCGTGGTGTTGCTATTGAAAAAGCTTCTGTTTAAAAGTGACAATTTGCCGGTTTCAACGCTGTTTAGAGTAACGCGAGAAGCCATGTTCTATGAGTTTGCATTTACCCACATTTGTGCTTTTATGTAAACGGTTAATAAGCCACCGTTCTTTTTTATAGCCCCTCTACATACTTAATCGATAAAATAAAAAGAATCTGAGGGCGTGATGTTTTTGCGCACTGTTTGAATAAAATTGTTTAACGACAACGACATATCACAGTGGTTCAAAGGCTTAAGTAATTAATTAAGAAATTGTCCTCATGTATCTTTCTTTTACAAGTCTTTAATGTCTTTTTTATTATCAGTTGTGTGCATCTAGATGCTATGCGAAAACCAGATCGTAATCACAACTTGGCTAGAAACTCCGAAGGCATTTTTAAAAAATTTACTCTGATAGGAGTACTGGATCCCATAGACATTATCAATGTAAATGCCACCACCCGTTTTGAGACACGAGTTCTAAATTTCATTTTTATAGTACAACGGCTACCTCACCCTAAAAAGCAAAACGCATTACTGCTTCACGGTAGAATAGGAATGGTGGCCATTGCGGGTTCGCTGCATCGTGGAAGTCATTCGTGAACATGTGTTTAGTACGCATTTCATTAGAAAAATTGCTGATATGACTTACGGAATTCAAATTTCGACAGTCGCGTCGCCCAATACGAATGCACGTCATTTGAGTTACGACGATGACTAACAATATCTGGGTTTTTATTGTTTATATAGGTATATATTTAAAACGTATATATGTATGCATGACTTTGGTAGCCATAATACGGAATCCTAATTTTGGGGCCGGATGACCGTGCAGGATTTGTACACAGTAATTTATTTATTTACCTTTATAAACATTATATCACAGTTCATTGTACTTGAATCTTACAGATACTTCGAAATAAAAGGTAATTTGAAATATAAAATTTAATAATTAAGTTTAAAGAAATGGAAAACAGTTATACTCTTATAGGTAATTACAATTTACATTTATGTAAGGCAACTTATTTTTTTATACCTTTTTCTTATATCTGCATTTATATTAAACAAATTTATTTGTTTATTAACACAAACAACCATGTACTACAACTATTCCTTTGTACCATTAACACTAATTCTTCTTGTGAATGCAAGTTTCCACGATTTACGAATTATTTTAGAACAATCAATCAAAGCAGTCTTTTAACAAATGATTTAGCTTATGCTGTTTACAGGTACGCTCCTATCGCCTCCGAAGCACAAAACATTCTAAGAGCAGTTTGGCTATTTTGGTTACTGCGCTTGGACTTTCTTTGGAGGTGCCTCTTCATTATTTTCGGGCTTTCTCTTTCTACCGCCTTGTCTCCCTTTGAAATTCTTTCCTTTACCGAACTTGTTATTCCTCATGTTCCTGCGTTTTTTGGTCATCTCTTCCACGGTTTTGGCGAGATACGCTTTCTCATCGTCACCTTCAAGCAGTTTGAAGATGACCTCAGAATCGCATATCTTAATCTTTCCATCTTCAATCTTTTCAACCATTTCTTTAGCGGCGTTTTCTTTAGACAGTCTCACCCAACCTTCGGTGTCACCAGATTTGAAATCAATGTATGCAACCTCAGCACCTAAACAAAAAGTTTCGCCACGTTAACTAGACATACACATTTATGCCACAACGAGAGGAAGAACTTTATTTTCATAAATAATAATGTACTATTTATCTAATTAATCTTAACTTGTAGAAAATATTGATTTATATCTTCCATCATTCATTAATAATAATCTTTGGGATATTTTATGATGGCTTAATTTTAAGTATCATTACACAAAAGATTTTTGAGATATTAAAATGAATCATATTTCTTATAACAATAAATACAGCTGAGCATTTTCGTAGCAATATATATAAATAAAACGTAAGCGTGTAGGAACAGATTGTATGGATGAATAACAGATATGCATGACTCAGTGAGAGAGATAGGGAATGTATGCATTAGAATATAAGACAAGAGATTCATGTTTGTCATTTAGTTTTCTTTAATGTGAGAGGAGGAGTGAGGGTAGTTACCCTATCCAACAGTGAACAGATATGTGTAACTCGAAAGACAAAGGATGTGTATATTTTATTTACTTTGCTTTAAATAATAAAGATGGAATTAAAATCAAGTTTGTGTGAAGCAATCAATAATTTTATTGGTCCATATTCTATTAAATAGAGAATCCCACAAATATATTAACTAATGACACTTACCTAATTTAGTGAGAGCATCCTTTAAGTCCTCTCTCTTCATTTTCTCATTGACTTCACTAAAGTGGAAGACGCTGCCTGTTGGTAATTTTAATTCTTCCTTTTCTTGTTGTTGTTGACCCTGTGTCAGTGGACATATTAGCTGATACAAGTTTATACTAGTTAGATATAAACAGTCAAATTACATATACAAATAGATCAGTGAATTTCAAGATTCTTCAGATTAATATTTATATTAAAATTAAAATACATTTGTGAGATCTTGTTTACAGTTTGTTTGCAGATATCAGAATGCTTTATGGATGGTGGGAGTGAAACAATAATCTATTTTTTATAATGTATTTTTAAGACCTTTTCTCCATCCATTTCCCTTACTTTGAAATGCACTCTTCTGAACTACAGTCAAAATCTGTTATAACGATATCGAAGGGACTGCTCATATTCAGTCGTAAAAACCGATAGTCGTAAAAACCGGTGATGTTTAATGTGTATCACGCAAGTACAAACAAATCTATAGGGAATTATTGGAAAAATATATTTACATAATACGCGATTTTTCTTCAATATTAAATTGTTTTCTTTTTCTTTGCGACATTTTGAAAGTTTCACGAATAAATCCACAAAGTTTTGGTGCGTCTTGTGTATAGATAAGTAATAAACTAACTGAAGAGATATGAAGAAGCGGACTTTGACTCTACCGCATGCACGTGTTGTGTTTCTAAGAATTAGAAAAAACCCTACACTAAACTAAGTGCTATTGTTTTCTTTCCTGATTTTAATAGCCATTGAAGACAAATGTGGATACCTATTCAAATTGTTTACAATACAGCTTAGCCGGTCGTTCTAACAGATATAATTCTCCGAAATTTTAGTTAAATGTGGTCGTTTTATGAGGTATGTCGTTATAAGCAATGTCGTATAAAGCAATGTTTTTAATAAGGCGGTCATATGGCATTCAGCCGGGACCTTTGTTCTAGGTTATTATAACCGGCATGTTGTTCTAAACGATGTCGCAGTAAACGGTTTTGACTGTAATGATTAAATTTCCAATGAAATTTTAAAAACAACGATATCAAATATATTCTTAAAGGGTTTACATTAATTATAGTCAATCAGAGCAGATTTATAATATTGCACATTTGTAGCTAATTGAAATAATACTAATAATTTTTACTCTTTACTTTTACAAAATCTTATCTTCATTTTTATTTAAACTAAAATGACTTACTTCTTTGTCTTTGTTCTTTTTTTCTTTCTTATCTTTCCTATCTGAATATTCTTCTTGTTTCTGCTGTAAGTAATCTTCCTGCCAGAGTGTTAACAGTTCATTATCTCCATACTTGTGCCCTTTTGCATTCATAAACTTTTCTGCCTGAAATTTGTAATAATATGATTATTGTTCATGAAAAACTTAGTAATCAATGAGCTCAAATTCAATGCTTTAAGTTGAATATTTATAGTTCAGGGTGTAGTAAAAATGCATCTATCTGAAGGACACACAATAAACACAAAATTGTTTTAAAAAACTTTTTATCTGGAAATCTTTTCTACGGAAGGCCTACAGAAACTTGAGTCCACAACTGAACTCTTTTATATAGGAGCTGGTGGAGTACCCCCCATTTGTTATCTCATCTGATACACACACCATTCCATTTTATTTATGTTGATTGACACAAGTCTAAGAACCAGTAATAATTAAAATTTTCATATATTAGTGGTGGTAGGACCTCTTGTGAGTCCGCATGGGTAGGTACCACCACCCTGCCTATTTTTGCCGTGAAGCAGTAATGCCATTCGGTTTGAGGGGTGGGGCAGCCGTTGTAACTGAACTGAAGCCTTAGAACGCATATCTCAAGGTGGGTGGCGCATTTACGTTGTAGTCTATGGGCTCCAGTAACCATTTAACACCAGGTGGGCCGTGAGCTCCTCTAACTAACGATGCAATATAAAAAAAAATCATGATAATGTAAAATAATGACATTAATTAAGAATCTTCGTACATAAGTCGAAGTCGTCGTGGCCTAACGGATAAGACGTCGGTGCATTCGTGTTGAAACAATGCACCGGTGTTCGAATCCCGCAGGCGGGTACCAATATTTCTAATGAAATACGTACTCAACAAATGTTCACGATTGACTTCTACAGTGAAGGAATAACATTGTGTAATAAAGATGAAACCCGCAAAATTATAATTTGCGTAATTACTGGTGGTAGGACCTCTTGTGAGTCTGCGCGGGTGGGTACCACCACCCTGCCGATTTCTGCCGTGAAGCAGTAATGCGTTTCGGTTTGAAGGGTGGGGCAGCCGTTGTAACTATACATGAGACCTTAGAACTTGTATCTCAAGGTGGGTGGCGCATTTACGTTGTGGATATCTATGGGCTCCAGTAACCACTTAACACTAAGTGGGCTGTGAGCTCGTCCACCCATCTAAGCAATAAAAAAATTAAAATTCACATACCTGTTCTCTAGTCTTGAATGTAGCAAATACAGAACCCTTGAACAAGCGTTTCTTTGTGGATTTCTCAACGTATCTTCTCATAATTACATTCTCAACTTCCTGAAACTGCTTGAAGTAAGTTAATAAATCATCTAATGAGGCATCTTTAGCAAATCCTTTGGCATAAATTGATCTGTTGCATATTTCTTTACGAAGCTCCTCATTCATTTCTGGCAGTGGCTGTTCTGGATTACGTCTCACTTTTTTGTTATCTTCAGAAACCTGTAACGTTAAATATTCAATGAATTGCATGATCTGTATTTTTTAGTGTTATGAAAACAAAATTAACACCTAATTTCTTGTGAAAAGTCAGTCACTATAATTTTTTTTATTTTCAATATTGGACATTAGTCTCAAGCATGGACATGGCTATTAGACTATTGACTTGGATTGATAACATAGCACTATTTAAAAAAAAGAAAACAAATTATTTAATTACCTCCAATAATCCACTCGTAGATTTGTTAAGGGCATTTGCGATGACATTTGTGTCCTCTGTCAGTTTGGCAAGGCGATTGAATTTTGTGAGAATTTCTAATGGGACCCATCCGTCATCTAATTTTATTTGTTCTTGCAGAAATTTATCACGATGTAGATTTACATCACCTGGTAAAAGGTTTAATGAATGTTAATAATGAAACCTAACTCCTATTACACATCTGTGTGAGGCAATTACAAATAAACAAATCAATCTCAAGACAATTATCGCTTTCAGACAGTCCGGTCTTATTCATATTGAACTTTTCAGGTTGTTCATTACTTTTAATTGAATTCACGGGTCGCAAGCTTTTTTTTTTAGGATGAAGTGATAGCTTGCCAACAACACCTGAAGCGATGACCACGACCACTCTGTTAAGAGTGAAACCGACAAAGAAGAAGCTGCCCCAAGATCTTTCCAAGTCCGCATGGGCTCGTAAGACTTCAACAGTAAAAATAGCTTACCCTCTTCCTAAATTATGATGTAGATTGGCACTTGTTATTATGAACGCAAAAGTCAATATAATTATAAGTATTAAGACTTCGATTTAAATTCTCGTAATGATGCGTGTGAATAAGTTATTAAACTTGTTAAGATTGTTATTACTCACCAAAATAATATTCGACTTGCCGAATAATCGCAATATCCAATTCGGTTTCGTCTTCTGAATTTTCGATTTTCGCGTTCTCCTCTTGTCCATTGGTTTCAACAGTTACCTCTTTGTCCTCGGTCATTTTGATTTCTGGAATAACACGATGAGACTAAAAACAGATTCGGATCGTTCTCACCACTCGAAAAATCGTGTCAAGGTATATTCATATAACAGACTACTTACTTCTTTAATGGAAAATACCTTCTGATTTCAGAAAACAAGTTTATTGAGGCTTCGAAGTTAAGATATACAAGGTAAGGCCAGACAATTTTAAAGAAATAGCTTTTAAATTGAAAAACACGTGTTTAATAGTATTGTTCCCCCACGCGGTTTTCTTCGTAATGTTATTTATTATCTATGCTGAGTTACAACGACCGTTTTACGTAATCTATGGTTTGAACTTTCAATATGGCGTGGGGTAAGGGTGACATACTTACCTACGAAATTGAAGTAATTTATTGTAACAGAAGTTAACCTCATTTTTTAATAAATATTTGTATTAACCATTTATTTTAAATAATTACCTACGTATATTTTCTTCAATATCACTTTTCGTACAGAAGATATAACTTAACTTTTTATTTTAAAATATACATATTGGCTTTGTTTCCTTTGCCCATTTGATGGACAGTTGAAAAAAAACGAAGATTACAATTATTTATTTACTGATTTTTTTTATTCTTACAAATACAAACGTTTACTTGCAAATATACAACAACAGTAACAGATTTCATTTAAATATTACATCAAAACTACCTTCCAGATGGGAGTACGAGGACTAACTACTTATATAAACAAGAATGAGGACATTTTTTTGAAAGACTTTGTATTATACGATTCCTGTGTTGTTATTGACGGTCACAGTCTCTGTGCTCAATTATATCAGCGTCTGAACAGTTTTTCTGCTTTCGGCGGCGATTATGACAAATTTTTTCAGTACGTAAGAACATTCTTTAAACATTTTCGGAAATGCAATATAACCTCATACGTATTGTTTGACGGAAGTTACGAGACTAGAAAACTTAAAACTGCATATCATAGACTGAGATCTAAGATATATGGAGCGTCATGCCTAGATCCAGTTACTCAAGGTTGCATGCAGATCTTCCCCTTGCTCATACGTAATGTTTTCAAAGAGGCTTTGATTGATATTGGTGTTGCGTACACAGTATGCGAATTTGAGGCAGACGATGAAATCGCGGCTATGGCAAGACATTTAAACTGTCCTGTACTGAGTTACGATTCAGATTTTTATATATACAACGTTTTATATATTCCATTCAACACTGTAGATTTTAAACCGAGATGTGTTATAATAGATGGTGTTAAGAAACATGTCTTAAATTGTAAAATATACAGATTTGAACAGTTAACTAATAGCTTTGAAGGAATCAAACAGGAAATTTTACCACTGCTTGCCACATTACTTGGCAATGATTTTGTGCAGAAGAGAGTTTTTGGAAAATTCTTTTCTGAATTTAAATTACCTAAGGCAAAAAAAAAACAAAATGATCAACAGAGATGTATCGAGGGCCTATTCAAATGGTTGCAGAATGAGTCTATTGATACGGCTATCTCGAAAATTATTGGAAGATTAAAGAAAAACCGCAAGGAGAAAGTATTTCATATTATTAAAAAAAGCATTGAAGGCTACAACAGAAAGAACTGTCGCTCATTGAAATACTTTAATATTCCAGAAAATACAGAAGAAATTGTTTCTGTATTACCAGAAAATTTTAATGAATTATTGGGAAAAGATTGTAATGACAATGATGACAGTGTTATACCAAATAATCAAATAGATGAAAATGAGACAATAGAAAGTCCACAATATGATTCTGATACAAATGAACAGTTATCAGAAGAAGAGAATAGCTCTGATCAAGAAGATGATACTAATGAACTGGGTATCCCTGATTGGTTTGCAGAAGGAATAAGAAACAACACAATCCCTCACAGTAGTATAAATCTTTACACGCATCATTTACATTTTGGTTCACCACAAGCTGAGGATTATAATGATGAAGATGCTTTCCTCTGTGCATTACCTATATTGAGGTACTCTTTTGATATTCTTACAGATTACGAGCAAGAATATGTTACATATGTGAGCAGAGACAAAAGCCTCAACTATCACAGATTAATCATAAACAGAGAATATTCAATACCAAGACCTTTAGAAGTACCATATTCAAATCTTACAGATGAACAATTAAGGCTATATTTTCAAAATTTTTTCAAAATTAAAATGCCAATGTTAGATTTTAATTTAATTGATTTATTACCTAAGAGTTTCCAGTTGTACATGCTCAGCATCCTCTGGTGGGTTAACACCTGTGAAGTACCTATAGGCTTGGTTCATAGTTTATTTGTTTGCTACATTATGCTGGAGATGATTGATGAAAGCATTGGTACAATTCGAGGTCAAAAGTATTATAATGAGAAATATCAAAAAACAATTGAAGAATACAAAAACAGGATGATTGTACTACAGAGTTTGACAGAAGGTGAATTATTTTTGAACAAAAATAAAATTCAACATGAAGACTGCTTTATAGCAGCGAAAATGCTTTTACAGTATTTCGAGATTGATGCTAAGATTAAAAAGAGACCCAAAAGCAATTATCATGTGAATAAAATACATAAATATGCCAAATTTCAGTGTTGTTTGCAACAAATCAATGATTTAAATACACTGTGTAAAAAGCCATATCAAAATACAAAGTATGGAAAGTCTTATAACGGTACCTTTGTTTATAATTTTGCAGTAAAAATGGATACCCAGAATGACCCAAAAGTGTTCGTAAATCAGTATCTCAAAGATAGTACTACAATATTAATGTTTTACAATAGTCTTTGTACAGTTTATGATGAGCTAGTATTAGCGTTAGGCCTAAGACATTTCAAATGGGAGAGGTCAAAGAGCAGAAGAAAAAGAAAAGAGATGTTGGACGATGAATTAAACTTTATTGTAAAAGGTTTTGAATCTGAAGTTGTTATATAAAATTAAATTTGGTACAAATATCTGTGTGCCTTTTTCATTCACTACCTCCGCCCAATCACTGGTAGCCTAAGGGGCTGTTCCAGCTATTCACGAAACTTTTCGTGAGCTTACGGGCTCAACCTGAGAGAATTTGCTAACACTAGCCTTAGCAAAAGCAGTACTTCGTTGAATCTACTACCGGATCAAAATCGCGACCCACTGAGAAAATCCGGCGAGAAACTCAGTAGTGTGTCTATAGCAGTATTTACTGATAAACACTGCAGGTTTGGTTTATTTTATTCACATACATTATATCTGAATAGAAATGATAATTTATCTTAAGGCATTTCGCACTACATGATGCTAGCTGATGTTGAAACGATTTTCTTTCTGCAGAATTGATGTATTCACGCCACATAATAATAAACGTTGGAGAATTTCTAGAGGAATGTCTAAGATGAAAGAAAGTAAAAGGGCATTCTATACATGTAAAAAAGTAGAAACGTATCTATGTGTGTAAACTTTTTGATTTGAAACATCTACAGCGCTGGATCTGTGCGCTTAGTGCGAGTTTTTTAACGTTATTGATTCATAAAAGTTAGCCCAATTTTGAATGCAGTTGGAACAGCGACCGTAGCGGCAAACGATCCCATTCCACACAAATATGAGCTAACTTTTACGCTATCGAGAACGTTAAAAAACCCGCACTAAGCACACATCGTATGTTGGCTTGGCGGCGCGGCGCGGCGTCTCCACGCTTTAAGTTAATATAGTATGTATGTCTGTATGTATGTACTACGTAGCATATAATGCAATGTGTTGTAGTTTTTTAATTTTTGCCTCTAATAAATTTGAATTTGTATTAAATAAGTAAACGGTCATCTTTTTCTTGTAGAAAATCTTAAAACTTTATTTTTCACTACACCATAATTATTTCCCGTTGGAATAAAATTGGAACTTGGCACAGTCACTTAAATTAATGCGAGTACACTACACTGGACTTTTTGACCATTAAGCCACGAGTTCATATCAGATCACCCAGCTGTTGTCCATTGGTTAGCAGAAATAGAAACAGTATAAGTTTCAATATTAATGCATCTTTATCTGTTTTGATTACGTTTCAATGATGAGAAATAGAGTTCACATTGTCTAGAAAATACTACATATCCAGCTTAGTATTTTCACTCTCATTTCTATTAGTATTTTATCGAGTGGTGTAAGGCTATTATAGGGTTTCGCGATATTTATCTTTGTGATTAAAGGTCCGTTTTATTTTTTGGTGTTAGTATCAACAATTTGATGTTTTTAATTGAATATGTATATGCAATTTCGAAAAGGGTACATCTCTGAAAATATAAAATGTTCAGGAAATGAAAAATACTGATTATTTTCTAAAGCAGTGTAAAATTTAAAATATTAACTTTTGAGATATATTTTAGTGTTAATTAGCAATTGAAAATTACTGGAATTATTATAAAATGGGTGTAGGTAAGCCTCAAAACTACGTGTATATGAAAAAACGTATTTGACAAAATATGCGACATGTGCCCTTTTCGAAATTGCATATTCAATTGAACTTCAAATTTTTTTTTTATTTTTTTTTATTGATTAAATGGGTGGACGAGCTGACAGTCCACTTGGTGTTAAGTGGTTACTGGAGCCCATAGACATTTACAACGTAAAGGCGCCACCTGTGGCGGTAGCCATCACAGAACATATTTGACAGATGCCTGAATCTCGATTACGACATTTTCAAGATAAAGCGCATATATACAAGTTCCGAACAACAACATTCGGACCGTCGGTCTACCGAGCGAATATCACCCGCTCGGTGGAAGATCTTCCTTTCGTCGTAAACCTTACAAACTGGTGACCCCGACGTGATGTGAACACGCTAACTAAATGACACGCAGATAAAATCACGTCGGGGTCACCAACGGAGGGGAGTGATGTGGCGGGTAGCCATCATACAACGCAAGATATTTGACAGATGCCTGAATCTCGCTTACGACATTTTCAAGATAAGCTTGCATATATACAAGTTCCGAACAACAACATTCGGACCGTGGGTCTACCGAGCAATATCACCCGCTCGCTGGAAGATCTTCCCTTTGTCGTAAGCCCCAAACACCCACCTTGAGATATAAGTTCTAAGGTCTCACGTATAGTTACAACGGCTGCCCCACCCTTCAAACCGAAATGCATTATTGCTTCACGGCAGAAATAGGCAGGGTGGTGGTACCCACCCGCGCAGACTCACAAAAGTTTACCACATTGAGCTGAAGCGGTTTTTTGTTATGATACTTTTTCCAAATTTTAAAATTTAAATAGGTCTAAAAATGTCGCTTCCCAAATAGTTTTTCACCCGTCAATATGTAAGTACCTAAGGTGCCATCAGGTAGGTAATGAAAACTTCAAAACGATATAGCCTATTCTTTATTTAATCTCTTTTAGATCCATTAACACTGAGCTTTTTTTTCGGTGTTACAATATAATGAATGTTTTCACCTAAAATATAAAACAGTACGCCTATAATGCTACTAGTACAACAAAAAAGTATCCTTGTGGGCCAGTTCATAAGGTCGAGAAATGGATACACCCAAGTTCCTTGAGTGAAATACAAGTAATGAATCCAAAATACGTACGTAAAATTAATAAGCAGTGTCACAGATAATCCGACTTTTCTCGTTGGATAATTTCTGTTTGTCAAGAGAAGCTCCAAAATGATGAAAGGTACAATAGTTGTGTGCATCCCGTGATTTATCCAGTTTGGTAGAACCTCTTGGATGTGGGCCGGCAGAATTAGGTCCTCGTCGATCAAGTACAGGCCCCAAAATGTGGCAAACACATATAAAGCTAGAGTGAACGCCGAACTGAAGACGATGTCTTTAACTCTTCTGATGAGGGGCGGGTTTTTCGGCGCTTTAGCGTTGGTGCCGATGATGTCGTTCAACACTGCTGTACCGAAGTATATTGTTTGTAGAGCCTGCAAATAGTTTAACTAATTTAATTCAGTAGTAAATAATTATACTAATAACTCCGAAGGGTGGTCGGCAAGAGGCGGTGGAATGAGGAGAGCCGAAAACCGGGCTCAGTGGTGGATTGGATTGGGACGACTGTGGGCTGATGATGATGATGATACTAATATTCAAGAGTTCGACTAGCAAACTAATCCATAGACATAACTCATTGAGTTTCTCGCCGGATCTTCTCAATGGGTCGCGATTCCGATCCGGTGGTAAATTCTGCGAAGCATTGCTCTTGTTAGGTTTATTGTAAGCAAATTCTTTTTTTATTTTATTTTGATTGCTTAGATGGGGGACGAGCTCACAGCCCACCTGGTGTTAAGTGGTTACTGGAGCCCATAGACATGTACAACGTAAATGCGCCACCCACCTTGAGATATAAGTTCTAAGGTCTCAAGTATAGCTAGTTCGCGAATAGACAGGAAAAAAAAAAATTGGTGCCCGCCTGCGGGATTCGAACGCGGGAATTGTCGGATCGCTTGATACAAATACAACGGGCGTCTTATAGTTTAGGTTATGACGATTTCAGATTTTATTTAGCAGTTAAAAAATTATAATCCTTTCAATTTGACCATAATAGCGATGAACTAATATTTAAATTTAATAACTAATCGTTAATAATTTGGTTTTCAATTAATTTTTAATGCGGTTGTGGTAGGTATTAGTTTTAACCGCAACAACAAGGAAATTTATTAATCACTAGCGACCCGCCCTCGCTTCGCTTCGGAAACATTAAAACGCACTTGAAACAAAAAAAAAAAAATTAAAAAAAGTAGCCTATGTTCATCAGGGACAATGTCGGCTTCTAATGGAAAAAGATTTTTTCAAATCGGTCCAGTAGTTTCGGAGCCTATTCGAAACAAACAAACAAACAAATCTTTCCTCTTTATAATATTAGTATAGATTTACTGCAACGTCATAATGATTTAATGAGTAAAAAAAAAATCAAGGTCCATCGCACGCGACACGTGAGATCACCAAGATTTTTGAACCACGTACTTTTTTAAATTCTGAATGTAGCACAAGTCTTTGTCCAGGCGTGAAGTACGGTTTCGCTCTATTGATGAATCTCAACATTTTAGAATTTAGCTTTACCTTCGAAATCACTCCGATACTAAACACCGCTCGAAATATCGACCCCAAGAATCTTTATAATCGCGGAATTACCGCATTTTTTATAACCGCATTTTTTACCGCATTTTTTTAATTTGCATATTCATTGGCGGAGCCGGCACGCACGGCTTGGTACCACCTTCATTTCTAGTTTGAAAAGTGGTATAACCGTGATCCAATACAATTACGAATGCAACCTCATGTCTCAAGATGAACGTAACCTATGCCGTTGTGGTGCCTATTGGCTACAGGAGCCTCTCACTTTATATGGAAGACCAGGCCCGTCCGCGCATTGAAAGTAAGTACTGAAAAATCCTATTACTTGACTTCAAACGTGTAGAACACAATAAACACACAAACGAACATAATTTATACAATTAAATATAATTATCATTCGTAATTAAGCTGTTTTAAAACTATACTCACGGCTTGAATGAACAAAAAAAAAACAACGTAGTTAATTTAATTTAATCCAAAGAAAAATCACTTACGAAACACCAAAACGTCAAGAAGATACCCCTCGCTTTGAACGACATGTTTTTAATGCCGTCCGGCAAAGGGATTTCCACGTATTGCTGATCATACCAAATCACGTACGAATTGAAAAGAACAACTGATAAATGGTACAAGAGCATTGTTGACCGGTTGCTGTCGTTGTCGGAGCGAAACTGACCGCCAGTAAGATCGGGTCAATCACGATCGCGTTATCATTAATAACGATACTGCATGTTGTAAATCGTGTCGAAGTTTAGATTATTTTAGATATTCCCGAAAAAATTTGTAGGGGTCGTTCGTTAGTGAGTTTTATCGTTTATGAGTAGGCGTGGGTTGATGCGATATTTTTTATGAATGAATACGTATTAAACTAAATCACTTTCTTAGCCTACCTATTCCCTGGTGTTGGGCTATTCCAGATTTTCGCCGACGAGTAGGTGAGCTCATGGGCTTAATCTGAGAGAATTTACTAACACCAGCCCTAGCAAGAGCAGTGCTTCCGTGAAACTACCAGCGGATAGGAGTCGCAACCCTACTGAGACTTTGGTCAAGGCTCACAGCGGGCAAGTTTTTTTTTATTGCCTTTGTAGGCAGACGAGCATACGACCCACCTTATGGTGATTGGTTACCGTCGCCCATCGACTTCAGCAATGCCAGGGGCAGAGTCAAGCCGCTGCCTACAATGTCCAAGTGTTGTGGTATGTGCTGGTTCTACAGATTTCTTAATACATGAAGTGCTGTAAGATCATTTGTCGATTTAAGTGGTATTTTGGTATATAAATAAAGGCATAAGATGGCCACAAATGACAGATAGTGTTTCATTTGGTTTTGCCTGTCGTAGATTATTTATTTACGTATAATTCGTATAATTCGTAATAAATCAACAACTAGTACTGTTTTTTTATTATTATTATTATTGTATTCCATTTTCGAGCTGATGAATTGCCAATGCTATATACGCCATTGTTGTCACAAGCATCAGGCCATAAATTAAATAGTTTAAATTTATTTTCAATGTAGATGTTTGTGATGTGGCAGTACTTATTTAAATAAAGAAATAAATAAAAATAATTAAAACTACTTTTATGGTTTAATCTGGTGACTGACATAACTATAGACAGTAGTCGGTAACCACAAAAACTACAGTTTTATAAGTATTCGAAAGGTCAATAAAAATATAATCAAAATATGTAACGTAACAGTACAGTAAATGTAAAATTACTTTTAGTTATCACTATAATTTGATTTCTTACTAATATGAAATGTGTTTCCTCGTTATTACTTGTTAAGCACTAGGTCGGGATTTGTTCTGAATTTAAAAAAAAATGCTAATTATTTGTGCTTATTTATAACAAAAAAAAAAAAACAGTGAGATGTGCGTCAGATTGGTTTTTCGCGCGATTTCGATAAATCTAGTCGTTGCGAATGAACGACTGATAATTGAACCGATCTTATAAACTATTCTCGTTTTGACCACTCGGCATCTTCCCTAGGCTTAGATATAAAAATCACTCGTGTCTTATAAAGAAGAATTTGCGTAACCAGAAAGGAATTTAGTTCCGTTAAGTATGTTTTTTTTTATTGCTTAGATTGGTGGACGAGCTCACAGCCCTTCTTCTCAGTCGGACACTCTTGTCAGAGTGGTCGTGGTTGCGTTGACGCTGTATGTGCAGTAGGACCTGTTAGGTCGCCCATGCTCCCGACAACCGTCCTCCAGGCAATGCGCTTCCAGGTCTGGCGGTTCGAAGCGTTACGAGTACATTCGACCATAGTGGACTCAGTTGCCTTCTTTATTAGGTCAGTCCAGCGGGTCGGTGAGCGGCCGCGTGATCTTCTGCCTTCCACCTGGCCCTGGACTACCAGTCTCTCCATCGAGTGCTCTTTTCTGGAGATGTGACCAAAGAATTTTAAAACCCTCAGTTGCACTGTTGACGAAAGTCGGTCTTTGATAGCGAGTTCTTTGAGGATGGATGCATTGGTGCGGAATGCCATCCATGGGATCTTCAGGAGGCGTCTCCAGCACCACATCTCCAGTGCATCGATTTTACGGCGATCCTGCAATCTTAGAGACCAGGTTTCGGCTCCATAGAGAAAGATTGGAAACACAAGACATTTCATCAATCTGACCTTAGTCTTCTTGGTAATCCTCCTATCCTTCCAAATCTTTCCCAGCCGTTCCACTGCTGACCTGGTAATGGCGCATCGTCGTCTGATCTCTTCACCACATCCTCCAGTGCTTGAGATAGCAGAGCCGAGGTAGATGTAGGTCTGTACAACTTCGCAATTACCTATGTTTTGTACATTGGTTCCATTTTGTTCAGCCCGGTCTACTATCATCATCTTCGTCTTGTCCCGGTTAATAGCAAGTCCGAATTTAAGGCTGGTAGCTTCCAGACGAGTCAGTAGAATTTCCATGTCTTCTCTAGTCTGTGCGAGAAGGGTAGTGTCATCAGCGTATCTTAAGTTGTTAATCACTCGTCCCCCAACTGATATACCTTTATCCCATTCTTCCAAGACAATGCGCATAATGTATTCTGTGTAGATATTGAAGAGCAACGGTGATAAGATGCATCCCTGTCGTAATCCGGCCTCGGTCTTAAAGTTTTCTGAAAATGTGTCGTCCACTCGAACGGCCGCAATACCTTCTTCATATAACCTCCTTAAAAGGGCTCACAGCCCACCTGGTGTTAAGTGGTTACTGAAGCCCATCGATATCTACAACGTAAATGCACCACCCACCTTGAGATATAAGTTCTAAGGTCTCACTATAGTTACAACGGCTGCCCTGCCCTTCAAACCGAAACGCATTACTGCTTCACGGCAGAAATAGGCAGGGTGGTGGTATCTACCCGTGCGGACTCACAAGATGTCCTATCACCTGTAAAGACTAGAAATAACGTCAAAAATAAAAATAAATAATTCACAGAACAAAAACATCACTCACAAGGCACCACATCGTCAAATAATTACCCCTCCCTTTGAATAGCGTGGTGTTCTCTGCGTCCGAAGGTAGTTCCACATATTGCTGGTCATACCAAATTACGTATGAATTGAAAAGAACAACTGATAGATGGTACAAGAGCATTGTTGACCTGTCGCTGTCGTTGTCGTAGCGAAACTGACAGCCAGTCAATCAGGTAGATAGTGTAGATTGTGGTCGCGTTATCACCATTTATAATTATTATGATAATGTATCTTCTAATTCGTGTTCAAGTTTAGTCTTTAATTTCGTCTCCGAATACAATTCTGTCCGGAAATCGGAATAAAAATTTGAGACATTCCGTAAACAGCGTACCTACGCAATATACCGGAGTCGGTACAATAAAGCGTGCCATTTAAACTGTGAATGTGTTTTTTTTTATGAACATTTATTTTGTTACGCGTAAATAAATCGCGGCTGATAAATTACATTGCATTTCATTAATGTTTCATGATCGGCGCAGTGTAAGAATAAAAAAAAAAACGGTGCGCGCGTAACTTGGGTGCACGTAAAAGAAGTGAAGCTTCTTTTGCGGTGTGTAGTATAGTGATATTTTAAAAATCTTTCCTTAAAAATTAAATATACGATAGTTAATATGCCATCTAGTGGACGACGCCCGTAAACAGAATGTGTATAAGGGAAACGACCTAGCTCGCTTTCTCCCTCGCTCCAAGGTCGAGTGGTTCGCGAGACGCTCTGTCTATTTTCTCACTCTCGCTCGTCCTAAATTGTATCTTTTCTCTCTAGTCGTAACGAATGTGCCGCGAGCTAAATTTTACTCTCAACGCGCCCAAAGAAGTTTCACTTCAAAAAATCAAATTACTTAATGGCTGTGAGTAACGCGTTAGCCTCACCCGAGTCGCTGGATCGGCGATTCTCATTACTGTCAAGCCTTTCGCTTGACCACCTGTACTAAGCCCATTAAGTCTGCTTGTTAACTGCGCTTGGAGGGTAAACATTTCTCCTCTAGCTCTGCCCTTAAATTAACTTTTAGTTATTCCGCTTCTTTATCGACTAAGACGAGCGGTTTCTCGTAGGAAAAGGGTTGTTCATATGAACTTTATAAATGTTAAGATGGAGCGAAAACTTACTGGTGGTAGGACCTCTTGTGAGTCCGCACGGGTAAGTACCACCGCCCCGCCTATTACTGCCGTGAAGCAGTAATGCGTTTCGGTTTGAAGGGTGGGGCCGGGGTGAAGCCGTTGTAACCATACTGAGACCTTAGAACTTATATCTCAAGGTGTGTGGCGCATTTACGTTGTAGATGTCTATGGGCTCCAGTAACCACTTAACACCAGGTGGGCTGTGAGCTCGTCCACACATCTAAGCAATAAAAAAAACAACACTCCGCCAGATACGAAAGTCACACTACAAGCTATTCCATGCTCTATGACACAGTATATTCGAAATATTTCGTATATATCGACTTACGGAGCCGTCACTATAACCGTATTGCACCGTTATAATCGTATTGTTAAATACTATTCAAAGGTGCATCAGCTGGTTGCCTAGAGCCCCTAGAGGCGATACTTAGAAGATACTCAAAAAGAAGACGAATAGAAGATGGCCGTATCTCATTCTAACATCCCGCTCGATAATATCTATATCGTATATATTTTACATCTACACAATTATATCAACTGTAAGCCTTTACCATTGCACAAACTAGGTATTGTTAGTAAGACAATTGTGTAAATTGAAAAAAGTAAAATCTGGTCATTACAAAAAGTATTCAATACATCGTAGTGACGGTAACTTAAATGCTTAAACAATAGTTTCTTTACAAGGTTTTTGGTGAGGTTTTTTTTATAATCAACGTAATTCAGATTAATTGTTATTTAGATTTCTTTATTGCAACGATGGGTGAGAATGAGTTTATAACCCACCTGATGTTAAGTGGTAACCCAAGCCTATAGACTACATACACAACGTGAAATTGGTCACCCAACTTAAGTTCTTTTATTTATTTATTTTTTATTGCCCTTGTAGGCAGACGAGCATACGGCCCACCTGATGGTGAGTGGTTACCGTCGCCCATGGACTTCAGCAGTGCCAGGGGCAGAACCAAGCCGCTGCCTACCGCTAGTTCGATGTCTTTATTGCACTGCAGTTAGTTGCCTTCCATTCAAACGGCAGAAATAAGCAGAGCTTAGCTATATAGTCTAAGCAGTAGCTAGTTTCACTCATGCCAACTACAAATATGTATAGGGTAAAATATTTATATACATAATATTTGTATAACAATAATCGCATATATAATAATCGAATAAGTCGCATCAATCACAGACAAAAATGACGGAAAATCACCTTAGATGGTATGGTCATATCATGAGACGGGACGAAGACTATATAGTGCAAATCGCATTAAGCTTGCCAGAACAAAAGAGAGGTTGAGGCCGCTCGCCATCGACCTGGTGGTCAAACATCGAAAGAGACCTTAAGAAAGTCCAATTGCCAAAACCCAGGACTGAACAACCTGGCGCCGTAGAGTGACGAGACCCGACCCCCGATAACGGGGACAGGGACGGAAGAAGAAGATTTGTATAACAATAATAGTCTAATACTTACACTAAAAACAACTAAAGGACACTCTACTCCACTCTTGTTTCACATTTTTTCGTTCAGTGTGCTTAGTGCGAGTTTTTTAACGTTCTCGATGACGTGAAAGTTAACTCAAATTTGTATGCAGTTGGAACAGCGCCCCTAGCGGCAATCGTAGACAAACGTTCCAACTCAATACAAAGGAGATTGCCCATTCTTCTATGGGCCGCCGTTGCGCATAATTTTTTTTGTATGATAGCATAAATTTTATATAAGAGAAGGAAAATATCGTACTTTGAAAGGAAATAAAAATTTACCAATTATTTTTTGGGGTTTTTGTTGTTCTTTGACTTTTTGTTCAATTTTGAGGTTATTTTTGTAACAAACCTTCTGCCAAAAAATAACCACTCCTTACAACGATTATGATTTGAATGACAACAGATGACAACTCATATGACAACAGAAAATAGTTCCAACAAACTAATGAATGATCCCAAGTAAATAATATTACAAATAATAGTAGGTTATGCTAAAGGTAGGTGATGTGTAGGTAGGTGATGTGTACCTATAGGGAGTAGAAAATAATAATGCTTGAATATAAGAATGACATAGTTTTATTTTTTATTTTTATGTACCAGAGAAAGGGCACAGTTTACACAGCGTGGCGTTTTTAACAGAACTAGAGGTCCCGCAGTAGTAGAAATTCGACTATAATTCATTGGAATTGTAAGTTTGTACACTATTATGATTGTATTTTATACTTCTATAATCACAAATTTCGCCAAGGCTACTCTATAAACAAAATATTAATAAAGACAAACAATATTTCATCTATTCTCAATTTGACAACAGACGTCAAGAACAAAAGTTTGACAATAAATAGTATGCATGCGTGTGTGCGTCAAATACCTACATGGTATGTAGTGTGTGTAATGTTTTCTTTATTGATTTAATGTATCTTTTATGCATTATTTAACAAAAATATTAGCATTGTGCACTTCTTCTCGGTATTCTCTATAAGTGTGGAAAATTTCATACTCCTCCGTCCGCGCAATTTACGTAAAAAGGGATACAAAGTTTTTGCTTCACGTATTAATATATAGATCGTTGTGATTTACTGCACAGAGACACGGACCGTTGTAAATACGTTCTACACAATCCGCACCACCAACTCAGAAACAATAGGTACAATAGTCCTTAAAAAAAATCTTGAGCGTGCAGGAATCCGAAGACTCTACTGGACACGAACTCAACGCAATGATAAGTTATTTATTAGCACAATAAACTCAATATCTATCAGTAAAAACAAGTGCTCTGTTCGACTTGACAAGACATGAAACTTTTGATAATTCATCTTTATACCGTACCGTATAGTGCTGCTACCAACAGTTAATTTAAGTTTCCCTGACTATAAGTGCTTTGTCAACTAAAGAAGTTTTTTAAATAGTATAGTAATATATTTTGTGTATATTTTTATAGTAATTTAAGTTAATTATTAATAAAAATATTCTAGCTGGATCTTTTCAGCGGGTCGCAATACCGATCCGGTAATAGATTCATTCGCGAAGCAGCTGCTCTTGGGTTGTTAGGTCTCCTTCGGAGGCGCTCGGACAGCTGTTAGTTAATCCCACACCTCCTGACTGAGTCTTTGCTCGCCCATCTGTTCTGGTGAAACTGGAAAGGTCTCCAGGCCACCTGTAATCCCTCAGTTATATAAAAAAAAAGTCCATTTTAAAACACAACATGTTTTACGCAGTAATTTTAATTATTTTTTATCTACCCTTGTATCTAATGCAACACAATCTTTTTTTTTACTTAATAAAACCTATGGAACTGTTTCATTTCAAATATTTGAAATCTAAAAATAGCTCTGTACGGATTTGTTCGGCATGGTGCACCTCCGGTTTACAAAAATTGACGAGGTCAATAGATAATATATATATTTCACGATAAACTGTTTGTTTCGTAAGATAAAACACAGAGTCAGCCGGATGTTACTGACTTTTTTTTGATAATACGACATTGGATAGCTTGGCTTGGGTGAAAAATGTAGGTTTCAATTACATATCGACGAATTCACCGAATTTTGATTTAAATCAGCGGAATCTGCTTCCAATGCTCCTCCAATCCTACTGTTTTTGAGTGTTTTTTTTTTATTTATTTTTTATTGCTTAGATGGGTGGACGAGCTCACAGCCCACCTGATGTTAAGTGGTTACTGGAGCCCATAGACATCTACAACGTAAATGCGCCACCCACCTTGAGATATAAGTTGTAAGGTCTCAGTATAGTTACAACGGCTGCCCCACCCTTCAAACTGAAACGCATTACTGCTTCACGGCAGAAATAGGTAAGGGCGGTGGTACCTACCCGCGCGGACTCACAACAGGTCCTACCACCAGTAATTACGCAAATTATAATTTTGCGGGTTTCATTTTTATTACACGATGTTATTCCTTCACCGTGGAAGTCAATCGTGAACATTTGTTGAGTGCGTATTTCATTAGAAAAATTGGTACCCGCCTGCGGGATTCGAACACCGGTGCATCGCTCCAACACGAATGCACCGAACGTCTTATCTTTTAGGCCACGACGACTTCATTGTGTTTTGGTGTGCAATAAAGTATATTCTCTCTCTCTCTCTCTCTCTCTCTCTCAATGTGTCGATAAAACGTAATCCCGAACAACCACTAGGAGAAACATCGTGAGTCAAAAGCGAAAGTTCTAGAATTTGCAAAATTGCTAGCGGCAGACTGTCTTTGTCCGCACGAGGTTCCATCAATACTAGTGCAGTCATTCCAGTTTCAAGACGACAATTACTATATGTACCTCATGGACTCCAAATGTCTCCAATTCAGCGGTCATGTTTTCTTTCACAGCAACATAGAAAAATCTCTTTTTTTCTCTCTCTCTTTAGAAAAAATTTCTTTCACAGCAACATAGAAAGTAGCATATGACTTCAGTCAACGCCTTGCAGTCTTTTGTTATAGGTCTGTTATAAATCATACTTCAAATTCTTATGCCTAGTTTTTCGCTCTTTGTCTGACAAACATCCAGGAAGGCCAAACAATCCTAGATTTATCCTATCCTATTTTCTTGCCTGTGAGAGAAAAAGAAGGGCAAAAGAGTATCGAAGATTCCTTGTTGTCGGGTGCTTTTGTAAATAGCTGCATCTGAACCCTTGCATTTGAAAGATAACCCGATGATAGCTGTGAAACGATATTGAAAGATACTTTTTAACTGGGTTGATTTTCGTTTTGTGCATTTTAAAATATGACCACAACACGCTCTTTGGACTGAAAATACACAATAGCCGCGACCATACCTTCCTTTTACATCGTACTGCGTACATCCCAGTTATTGTCAATAAAAGGAAACTATTATTCTTGACGTTTATTTTGGCGCGATAGTTTGACATAAATCCAGAGATTATAAATCTTTACGGCTAGTATTCGATATTTGAATGTGTAACAACGTGTACATAACGATTATGAGTATGCTTATTATTTTTTTAAAGTATGTGGGGTAAACAAAATAAACCTAATTACGTAACGATAACAGTGATAAAACACTCGTAAACAATACAATATAAAACATCAGTTTATCGTGACCTTATCGTGACAGCAACTTGGGAATTAGCATAATTAAAATAAAATAAATTTTTTTTTTTTTTATAAAAAATACCACGATCTTGAAATAATGTTTTAAAGTTTAAATGAATATTATAATGTCCGCGGTTTCACTAGTGATTTAAGGGATCCACATCGACTTTGTATTATGGAATTACGAACGTTTAGAATTTGATGTGGTATTCATTGGTATTTTTCTTTTAACTAGTGGCCCCCGCAGTAGTCGAGATTCGACTATAATTAATTGAAATTATAGTCGAGATTCGACTATAATTAATTGAAATTATAAGTTTAAACATTGTTATGGTTCCATTCCATTATATTATAATATATTCGATAATATAATCACAGTATTCGCCAAAACTGCACTACAGATCAATAATATTAATGACAAACAATATTCATCTATTTTCAATTCGACCACAGACTTTCAACAATAACAAAAGTTTCCCAATTGACAGTAAACAAAGAGTATATTTTTATGTATGTGTTGTATCAAATACATGGTAGTGTGCGTAATGTTTTCTTTATTGATTTAATGTAGCTTTTATACATTATTTAAAAAAAAATAGCATTGTGCACTTTTTCTCTATATTCTCTATAAGTGTGGAAAATTTCATACTCCTCCGTCCGCGCAATTTTCGTAAAAAGGGATACAAAGTTTTTGCTTCACGTATTAATATATAGTTATCACTAATAGATAGAGTAGTTACTAGATTTACTTAATTTTAATCGGTTAACGGCTATTTTTTGACTAATTATTTGCTCGTAGTTAAATGCACTTGTCATAAAGTATATGTTTTATTTTTTACTTCGGTCAAGGAAATAAAACTTCAAATTTGATAGCCGGGTTAGTTTTTGTTCAGTGGGTTTTTGTAAGACTGGTGGTAGGACATCTTGTGGGCCCGCTCGGGTGAGGGAGCCGTTGTATTGTAAAACTGAGACTTAGAACTCGTGTCTTGAGGTTGAGGGCGGCATTTACGTTGTTGATGACTATGGGCTCCGGCAACCACTTAACACCAGGTGGGCCGTGCCCTCGTCCACCTAAGAAAAAATCAGGTTGAGCTCGGTCTGGAATACTGATTTTTGAAGACCAACCCCTCTCAGGGACAAGGGTAAAATTCGTAGTATATTCTTTTAATACTTTTAAAGTAGCCCACTGAGGTTCTCGCCGGATCTTCTCAGTGGGTCGCGTTACCGATGCAGTGTTAGATTCTGCGAAGCACGGCTCTTGCTAGGGTTCGTGTTAGCAACGTCGTCAAGTTTGAGCCTCGTGAGCTCACCTACTAGTTAAGGTTACGCTGAAATAGCTTCTCAAGGCTATCATCAGCTTAGGAAGGAAAAAAAAACTAAAGTATCATAATCATTTTGTTTTCATGTGAAATCATACTTAATATTCGGATTTTTGCACAATTGTTTTACATACACAAATTAAATAACAGCATGACTCTTTTATATCTCATTAACATCGTTACACTCGTTGGAAGCGGAAATAATATGATTACCACATCCATTAATATGCAGTTCCAACCGTAAATAATGAAGCGATCACGAGTATTTTTTTTATTTGGCTGCTCTCGGCCCCGGGACCAGCGCAGTGGAAATTTAATGTTGCCTTTGTAAACGATATCCGAATAATAAGCTATTCGAGAGATTACTTAGACTAGAAATAGTGAGACCTTAATTAAGACGTTGCAGTTAAAAGGCTAGAGGTACTTACGTCTTTTTTATTTGGTGGGCGATAATATATGACGACAGTTTTGGCGGATAGCTAGTGGTAGAACGTCTTGTGAGTCCGCACGGGTAGGTACCACCACTCTGCCGTGAAGCAGTAAGCCGTTTTGGTTTGAAGGGCGGGGCCACTGTTGTACTGCTAAAACTGAGACCTTAGAACTTTTGTATGAAGTGGTTGACGGCATTTACGTTGTAGATGTCTATGTGCTCCGGTATCGACTTAACACTAGGTGGTCCGTGAACTCGTCCACTGATTTAAGCAATAAAAAAATTAGCTGATCCCACGTGGCCAGGCAAGACCTTATTGCCTATTTCTGCCGCGAATTATTTTAAGTGGGTCAGTAAGTATTTAGGTCCAAGTTTGGACATATACGAGCTACTCAACTTGACGCCAAGTGTGCAATGAGTTTGTTCAACGCCGTTTTAGGCACTTCGGTGATCGGTTCGACAGAGATCAATTTGATATTTTCATACCAAATTAACATCAACATTAGAACGGACGATTCAATTGACAATCGATATTACTTCCAAACTACTCTGATCTATACGAAGGGTTGGTTCGTACTCTCGAAAAGTAGTAGTAAATATTTGATCCATAAGATGTTTTCGTCGTAGCGTGATTAAGTACTTAGTGAATATTAAAAAAAAATGTAATATTAGAAAAAAATATCTAATATTAAAAAAAAAAAAAGACATACCCGCTGAGTTTCTTGCCAATTCTTCTCAGGACGGAGGCTAGTTCTTGTGAATTGGCGGTAGTTCTCTTGACGTTCAACAAGTATGTACTTTCATTTATGTTGATATAATTTTTTTTTGATTTGATTGAGTGCGATTAAAGATAAATTTAGCTTTCCTTCGGCTAATTGAAACCAGAGAGCTATTTTGATAATTGTCATTCGAACTGACAAAGACACCTTTGTTCCCAGGAACCAAATCCACATGTCTATACACAATTTTATGTTTATCTACTGCTAAATACTAAACACATTTATTTTATTTAATATAATTTCAACTTTACGACACGGAATATAAATATACGTGCACTCTGTGTTTGTTCATGTTCAACCTCAAACCCTAAATAGGAGAGGGAACGGTCAAGAGGTCGCAGTTATAAAAGGCTGCCTCGTTATTAACGCTTGAAGAAAAAAAAAACTCTCTCATTAAGCCTGCGGTTAATGGCCGGCTTTGGTTGTAAGGAAACTCCCAAGAAATGCGTGGATATTAACGCGGCAAGCGTGCATTGCTAAGTGGAAATGAAAAGGCGCTGCGTGGAGCCGAATGCATCTTTGTTTTTCCTCAATTGCCAGAGTAAGCTCAGTTTCTAGAACGTTTTTCTATATATCGTATACCTTTTGACGGATTTCAACAAAAGAAATGTCCTTATGAATGAATAATATTATGAATGTGAATAGAGACGAATTTATATTCGAATATAAATTCGTCTCTATTCACATTCAAATATTCAGGTATATTATCAAGACAAAAAAAAGTTCTCAAAAATTCGCTAAATACATATAATCAAAGATGTAGATAACAAGTGTGTAATATATTATTAAATGGCAGAAAACCCGACTGTATCAAAAGACTAGCGACCCGCCCTCGCTTCGCTTCGGATACATTAAAACACACATTAAACAAAAAAAAAAAAATAAAAAAAATTAAAAAAAAAGTAGCCTATGTTCATCAGGGACAATGTCGGCTTCTAATGGAAAAAGAATTTTTCAAATCGGTCCAGTAGTTTCGGAGCCTATTCGAAACAAACAAACAAACAAATCTTTCCTCTTTATAATATTAGTATAGATTCTCTGAAAAATTTAATATAATAACAGTATTATATGAAGTATCATGTGTTTTTTTTATTTGTATTGCTTACATGGGTTGATGAGCTCACGGCCCCCACGGCCCTATGGTTACCAGAGTTCATAGACATTTATAACGTAAATGCCGCCACCCACCTTGAGACATGAGTTTTAAGGTTCAAGTAAAAAAAAAGTACTATTTAATAGTTGTATACAAAGGTCGATGTCTGTATGTTTCCTATAGACTCCACAACAGCTGGACCGATTTCGATGACATTTTCATGAAATCATGGCATAATTTTAGCGGGTGATCCTGTCAAGTTTGGTAGGTATCGGATCAAAGTCAAACCAAAGATCGACCAGTAAAGCCGGGCGGGATTAGCGTACTTATAAAACTCAAGATTGTTTTCCTTACTTAAGTACTTAAGAATTATGAATCTTTTGGCTTATTTATTTATTTATTTGGGAAACCAACAGTACAATACAAACATATAATATTTAAAAAAATAGCTAGGTACAACAATAACCAAACATGGATCCACTATCAAAACCACATATAAGTAGAAAATGAACAGAGAAGAGAAATTTAGATATTTAAGTTTACATAAAAAAACAAAAGCAACAAAATACGCACATATTATTATGTACATCAACTTACACTATAAAACGAAGTAAAACTCATCGGACTAAATCACCTTAAAAATATTCCAAAACAGCTTTTCTATAAGCTACAAGTGACAAGCAAAATATGTCAGGCATCAGAGAACTTAGTATCATACAACCTATAAGTTCTACGGACAAAAGAGTTAAAAGCATATTTCGTTCGAACCGTGGACATGTGGAAAGTCTGCTTAGAACGCGTGGAAATACGATATATATATTTATACTAGTTTTTTTCTTTTTCTTAGATGATACTTAGATGATACTAGTATCTGCAGGCTTCTGTAAGCTGCAGAGAAAATTACATGGATCCCGTTAGCACGTAGCAGCATCTTCTGTGCAGTATAGTCGACGGGTACTTTGTATACAGTTTATGTTAGTCTCGACTGGAATATCGTACAGATTAAACGGGGCACAGAGGTTGTGATAGTTTCTGCTGGACTCATCGAATCCGTGTTGATGTTTAAAAGTTAATTTATTATAATACTAGCTGACCCGGCAGACTTCGCATTGCCTTAATCGATAAATAAAAGACTTTGGATAAAATAAACTTAAAACAAACAAAAGGAATCCGGTTGATAGGGGACACAATGTTATTTTTATTTAATTCCAAGCATTTTCATATTTATTTACCTTTTAAACCTTCTCTGGACTTCCACAAATAATTCAAGACCAAAATTAGCCAAATCGGTCCAGCCGTTCTCGAGTTTTAGCGAGACTAACGAACAGCAATTCATTTTTAGATATATAGATTAATAAATATCTATATACATAAAAATGGATCTGCGTAATATATGTACGCGTATAACATCAGAACGCCGGCAACAAATTGGATAATTCTTTTTTTTTGTCTTCATTATTGCAAGGGCAAGGTTTGTATACAAAAATAAAAAATAAAAATTCGTTCATTTAAGTATAAGTTTTTTTTTTTATTAAGATTTTACTGGTGGTAGGAACTCTTGTGAGTCCGCACGGGTAAGTACCACCAACACCCTGCCTATTTCTGCCGTGAAGCAGTAATGAATTTCGGTTTGAAGGGTGGGGCAGCCGTTATAACTATACTGAGATCTTAGAACTTACATCTCTAGATGGGTGGCGCATTTACGTTGTAGATGTCTATGGGCTCCAGTAACCATTTAACACCAGGTGGGCTGTCAGCTCGTCCACCCAACTAAGCAACAAAAAAAAGAAGATTTTGGTGACAAGCGCGCATTAACACCTAAGCCCAAAAAAATCATGTAGGAATTAGTAATTCAGAAAATATGGCGGTACGAAGTTCGCCGGGTCAGCTAGTTTTATTATGATACTGATAACTACTTTTAGGTTTTAATGTCTGTTTTCTTTTTTGTCATTATATTATTTTTGAAGCTACTAATACATCATAGTTTTTACGGTCGCGGACGATTATAGATTATTGCTTTAAGTTATTTCGGTTAAAATGCACATTAATACAGAAACCAGAAAGATAAAAATAAAAACTTTCGTTTTTTACAACCAAGTCTAATAACTAATAAAAACCATATAAGGTTTGGGCCTCTAATAATGATTCTCTTCTGCGGTAAGATAAGTTAATTCTTCTATATATACGTAGGATTTATTTGGAAGCATGTTTTTTTTTTTTTTTTCTTCGATGTGTGGACGAGCTCACAGCCCACCTGGTGTTAATTGGTTACTGGAGCCCATAGACATCTACAACGTAAATGCGCCACCCACCTTGAGATATAAGTTCTAAGGTCTCAGTATAGTTACAACGGCTGCCCCACCCTTCAAACCGAAACGCATTACTGCTTCACAGCAGAAATAGGCAGGGCGGTGGTACCTACCCGCGCGGACTCACAAGTGGTCCTACCACCAGTAAACATGTATAAACGACTTAATACAAATTTTTAGCATCGATAACTTTCTGTTATCAGCTTAATCTGAGCTCGGAGAAGCTCACGGTAACGAGGTATTCAGGGGTCGGCTTTCTATTACCCCGCACCTTGACGGCCCGTAGAATACATATAAAATCACGGGACTTCGCTTCAATGTTCCGCACCACAAACACTACAAAAATAAATACCTTTACTGGATGCGATTTTTTTATTCGGCTTGCACAAAGTAAATTTACTATTTATTTTGGGTCAATTGATTTTAAATCGTGTACAATGCTCATTGGATTTTTCACTGAGCAATTTATTTATAACTAGTACCCTAACACAGACAAAGCCCACTGACTTTCTCGCCGGATCTTCTCAGTGGGTCCCGTTTCCGATCCTGTGGTAGATTCTGCGAAGCACGGCTCTTGCTAGGGTTCGTGTTAGCGACGTCGTCAGGTTTGAGCCCCGTGAGCTCACCTACTAGCTCGGCGAATCTAGAATAACCCCTCGAGGTTACAAGAATAGGTAGAAAAAAAGTACCCTAATATCTTGTAAAAATGTAATTGAATTTAAAATGTTAATATTAACTATTTTGACAGATTTCTTTTTAATGGTGAGACTGGCTAGGAGCTCACAGTCCACCTGGTTTTAAGTGGTTATCGAAGTACATAGACATGTACAACGCAAATGCCGCCAAGTACTTTGAGGCATGAGGTCTAAATTTCAATTCTATAGTACATATAACAGCCTAGGACTGTCCCTACCTTCGAACCCGAGCGCTTTATTTTGGAAGTGCATTTTGGACGACCATATTACTTCCAGTTATTAAGTTCACAGGTGAATTATGATCCAATGGTCGGTGTTGAGATGATCAAAAAGAGTCGATGGTAAGGGTAGTTAAAACGCGAACGAAGGAAATGATAGACAATCGTATGAGTCTTTAATCTATTTAAATTACAATATTGAATTTTTATTTTTTTAAATATAAATTTTAATAATAATTTTAACTTTAAAGGCGTCGTGGCCTAAAGGGGAAGTCGTCCAGTGCATACATGTTGAGCGATGCACGGGTGTTCGAATCTCAGGCGGGTACCAATTTTTCTAATGAAATACGTACTGTGTTCACGATTGACTTCCACGGTGAAGGAATAACATCGTGCAATAAAATTAAAACTTGCAAAATTATAATTTGCGTAATTACTGGTGCTAGGACCTCTTGTGAGTCCACGCGGGTGGGTATCACCACCCTGCCTATCTCAGCTGTGAAGCAGTAATGCGTTTCGGTTTGAAGGGTGGGGGCAGTTGTTGTAACTATACGTGAGACCTTAGAACTTATATCTAGAGGTGGGTGGCGCATTTACTTTGTATATGTCTATGCGCTCTTAACACCAGGTGGGCTGTGAGCACGTCCACCCACTTAAGCAATAAAAAAAATCGTGTCGTGATCGTATCGTGCATTAGAAAGCGCTTTTTGCTTGGAGAGGCACTAACTTTTTCTACTCTCGGGTTTATTGTTATTTAAATGTAAACAAAACGATGTAAAAGGAAAACGGTGTACACAAACTTCTACGCGGGGGCTGTTTTATTAAATTTTATTTTCTTTTATTAAGTTTATCAATGTTTTGTCAGGGACGAAGTTACATTCGTATTTAAGTTTCTCAACATTATTTTTAGACAGGGCGGCGAAACAGTTGGTCGCTACTTATCGAGCGTAAGCACAGTGAAGTAAGCTCTACGTTCCAATAAGGTATGAGGTTGATTATTGTAAAGATAAATTGTGCTTAATTATTACTGAAAAAAAAACGTATTCGTTAGTTCGGAATTCAGTCCACTGCCACTGACTTAGTTCACTGTTTAAAATAGGTAAAGACAAAACTGTTCAGTGCACTTATACTATCGCTTGTTTGACAACCGATTTTCTTGTACATATTTTCGCGGGGCAGCATTAGTGTTATCAATAAATAAATAATAATAAGTGGTTGTCTGTATAATCGGTTTACGGACGATAGGTTTACGTGATAACGTCAGTAGCTGACCTATTCGAATTGCTAGTTCTGACGTCATGCGAGGAAAGAGATAAATGTGTCACAAGGCAACGCTTGGGCCGATCGTGTCTCTCTATCGCTTGTTCCGGGCTCTTGCTTGCACGTCCAGACTCAGGTGGAACGTGACATTTTTTTCGTGCGGCACCCGATGTTCATCGATTTATAAGCCGTTATCACGTCAAACCCAATATTATGAGAGAAAAAAAATTCAATAGAAACAAAAGACCAAACCTAATGCACAGTGTGATTATGGTCCAATTTCGAATACCGGTTGAACGCTCGTTAATTTTATACCTCTTTTTAGCCATCGTGTTTATGTTTTGATAAACGCCTTCCGTTTATTGCGTTACAGTAAAACGGGTGTTCATTTTTAACGGATATCTTTTACGGAAACACACCCCCAAACTCTCATAGGACGTTAAGATAAAGGTTTTAGAGGCGACGGATAGAGGAATATATAGGTACTAGTAGTCCCCTGGTAGTCGAAATTCGACTATAATTTATTGAAATTATAGGTTTGTACACCATTACGATTCTATTGTCAAAGACTATTATAGATACATCTATAATCACAGGTTATTCCAAGACTACATTAAAGACAAATGGCTATAAATAAAGACAAACAATATTCAATCTATTTTCAATTTGACCACAGTCTATAAGCAATAAGAAAATTTTGACAATAAACAAATAGTATGCCTGCGTGTGTGTATCAAATACACGGTAGTGTGTGTAATAATTTTATTTTATCGATTGTATGGTTTTGTTTTATGCATAATTTAAACAAAACAAAGGTCCCGCAGTAGTCGAAATTCGACTATAATTAATTGGAATTGTAAGTTTGTACACTATTATGATTGTATTTTATACTTCTATAATCACAAATTTCGCCAAGGCTACACTATAAAAAAATATTAACAATATTTAATCTATTCTCAATTTGACCACAGACGTCAAGAACAAAAGATTGACAATAAATAGTATGCATGCGTGTGTGCGTCAAATACATGGTATGTAGTGTGTGTAATGTTTTCTTTATTGATTTAAGGTATCTTTTATGCATTATTTTTAAAAAATATTAGCATTGTGTACTTCTTCTTTATATTCTCTATAAGTGTGGAAAATTTCATAATCCTCCGTCGGCGCAATTTTCGTAAAAAGGGATACAAAGTTTTTGCTTCACGTATTAATATATAGATTACCGTAACCATCGACTGTTCCTTTTCGAAAAGAAAACGTGACCGCATCAACTACAAACCAGTGGTATCACTGAAGACCGTAAAAATATACGTTCGGTTTAACGTATTGATAAATTTTCGACACTGTTTTTAATTTTATATCATTGAAGTATATACATGATTCATGATTTCACCAGGACAGGTGGGCGAGCAAAGGCTCAGCCAGGAGGGGTGGGATTTGCTAACAGCTACCCGAGCGCCTCCGAAGGAGACCTAACAGCTCAAGAGCAGCTGCTTCGCGAATGAATCTACTACCGGATCGGAATCGCGACCCGCTGAGAAGATCCGGCGAGAAACTCAGCGAGCTGATTCATGGGTTAGGTTGCACGGCGAACTCTTTGTCGAGTCCGACGAGTACGGTTACCGGGGTCCCTAAGCCTGCTCCTAGTGTTAGAGCTGAAGGCGTCTAATGCAAAGGTTATTGGATCTGATGGATCCGTAAGGACGTCAACATGATAATTGTGGCGGGTAGCCATCATAGAACACAACATGCCTGAATCTCGGTTACGACATTTTTAAGATGAGCTTTTCATTTTTTATTGTTTAGATGGGTGGACGAGCTCATAGCCCACCTGGTGTTAAGTGGTTACTGGAGCCCATAGACATCTACAACGTAAATGCGCCACCCCCCTTGAGATATAAGTTCTAAAGTCTCAAGTATAGTTACGACGGCTGCCCCGCCCTTCAAACCGAAACGCATTACTGCTTCACGGCAGGAATAGGCAGGGTGGTGGTATCTACACGCGTGGACTCACAAGAGGTCCTACCACCAATAAAGCTTGCATATATACAAGTTTCAAACAACAACATTCGAATCTTTTGGCTGAGCCCTTGCTCGCCCACCTGTCCTGATGAAAATGGAAACATCTCCGGGCCAACAGGAAATCCTCAGTCATAAAAAAACATTCGGACCGTCGGTCTACTGAGCAATTTTACCCGCCCAGTGGAATATCTTCGCTTTGTCGTAAACCTCCTACAATGGTGTACACAGAATCTTGCAAGGCTTATGTCTGAAGGTGGGTAACAGCACTCGCGTGGAAAGCTAGTGTCTATAGGTATATAACTGCTTTTCTTTGCTTAGATAAGTGAAGGACCTCACGACCTATCTCGTGTTAAATAGACATCTGAGTGTTGAGAAATCACAATGGGAACGCCATCGTCCCTTTTGAGACACGAGGTCAAAGCCTCAATGTAACAGCCATCCTCTCAAACTGGAACGAAGGACTGCTTTGGGGTCATAGATAAAATAAGAATCAAACTGAATACTTTATGAAGTACTGGTTCAATTTGCGTGCATCCCCCGATACACTTAAGGTCATTGACTCGAGAGCTGATTTTAGTTGTACATTGCGTGCAGTATGGAAACCTAATAAAATGTAGTTTTTTTATTTCGATTCTATTAAAATGTAATCGTGTCAGTACTATCGTTTAACTTCGCCTACTAGAGTTTTTTTCATTAATATGAGTGTGAATGTATATTGTATATGTGTGTCTCCGGGAAGACCCGGTGTCCCCAGCCACTCAAGCAAATGGGAAATAAATTGAAAGAACACTTTATTTCCAGACAGACAATGTTTTTTTTTGTTATCTAAATCTCGACAGCTCTCTGGCTCGAGAAAATAAGAAAATACTTGTATGACAAAAGCAGATATGATTGATATATATGTTATTTTTGCCTGTTTAGGCAGACGAGCATACGGCCCACCTGATGGTGAGTGGTCACCGTCGCCCCTGGACTTCACCAATGTCATGGGCAGAGCCAAGCCGCTGCCTACTAAGCTGACTTTGACCAACTGCCTTTCCTCGTTTGTCAAATTTCTATTCGTAAATACAGAGCCATTAAATAAATGATCGTACTAACTGATGCGTACGTCAAAAGATAAGGTTCTTTGTATTCGGCTTGATTTAAAAAAATGAGGAATAAAACAATACCGGGGCGCCAGAAAGATCTCGTAACAAAGTATCGAAACCGCGTCGTCCATAATCTCGGTTGATTAATTAAGAAGCGGCGTAGGGTTTTTTGTTTCCTCATGTTTTAACCATAGAACGGTGTGCCATTTGTGAAATTAAAGCAGAGCCTTAGAGTATTTTTAATGAGGAAAAAAAAACTGGGGCGGTCCAGCTGGGCGGTACAAAAATCTCTTCCCTTCGGCTTTTAAATACAAATCGGTTTAAAGAACAGGCTTTTCATCGCTGTAAGCTATCTGTTACTGGTTGTAGGACCTCTTGTGAGTCCGAACGGGTAGGTACTACCGCCCTGCCTATTTCTGCCGTGAAGCAGCAATGCGTTTCGGTTTGAAGGGTGGGGTAGCCATTGTAACTATACTGCAGACCTTAGAACTTATATCTCAAGGTAGGTGGCGCATTTACGTTGGAGATGTCTATGGGCTCCAGTAACCACTTAACACCAGGTGGGCTGTGAGCTCGTCCACCCAACTAAGCAATAAAAAAAATATCACTACGTACGAGTTAACGAAAAGTATATCAAAATCGAGAAAAATATGTACGACTATATGACATTATTTGTTATTAATTTTGACAAATGTATAGACTACAGGGTACAATTTTAAGATAACTTTAAAAAAAAACAATAGTTTTTTTTTTTTTTATTTCATACAACAAGAAAAAGCGAAGCATTACAGAAATAAACAATTACCGAATGAGAGGTACTTCAACGAAGCCCGCTTATATAACTACACATTTAAAATCTAAACGCTATCATCTCTCAACTTAAGCGTGGCTGAAGGAGCGAGTAGCAGCTCCGCAAGCTTAAATAAAAGACGGCTTACAATTTAAGACGTGAAAAAATGCTAAACACAGTTCGGGAGGTCGCCTTTCTCGATCTTACCGACAATAACGTTCGCAAAATGGAAATTGTTCTCGAGAAAACATTTTGACAGATGTGTTTTCTTTTTTTAGGTAACTAAGACCTTTAAGTCATGCCTTACTTTAATTTAAATTTTTATTTTTATGAAAAATGATACGATGAAGTGAAATGAAATGATGATGATTAATTTGAGATGATATGGAATGAAATATAATCTCCGTAAAATGGTGGTCATTTACTGAGATTTTTTCAGTGGACTTTTTGGAGGATCCCGAGAAGTTACGTCCAGCGGCTTTGTTTCATATTCCCACATTTGTGCCCTTTGACAGATATTAAACAGTTAATAAACCACCGTTATTACACATTTAAACCCGAAGAAACACTAAATAGACAAATTAAAACAAATCACACGTTCCTCCTCCTCGCGTTCCCGCCAAAAAGTCCTGACAGATGTCATATTACGTCGATTTACAGATGTCATATTATTGTTCGAAAAATGTTAGTAAAAACATTTCGAATCATCTTGGTAATTAAACATTCGATATGAGACAGTTTTCCCTAGTAAGAATGTCCTAGGTATTTTTATAGCCGGATAATCAGTTATCACCATACAAATTTTCATAAAAAATCGTTCAGTAGTTGCTTCGAGATGCATGCATACAGACAGGCAGATTAAATGTAAAAAAATGTGTTCTTCTATCTGTATCGATTATTACAATTCTACTAAGACTCAAAATTATTTAATCTACCTCCATAATTACAGCACAATTAAAATATAGCTAAAATATAGTTTTATGTTACATTAGTTTTATTTTCGAACTAGTAACTAGCAAATTATTTTGATTCTAAAATACTTACTTAATCAGTCCACTTGGAAGCGAATCGAAAAACAAATAACTTTACAAAAAAGCTACACTATCACTAGATGTCAGCACATCCGGCGTTGTGCCCAAAGCGGAAACGTTGAACACCGGCGTGACCTGCTGAATTATTCATAGACAATATCACTCCCTCCTGCCACATAGATTACGCCATAGACAAGATAAGGTATCTGTCATGTGTCAACTTTATTCCGCGAATTGTTTAGTATTTTTTAAGTGTTGGTTGATTAAAAAATAAATGAACAGATTAATAATCGAAAACAAATCACACACAGTCATCTAGGATTCCCTACTACGAAAACCAATAATTTTAAAATATACTTAGGTTTTATATGTAAATTAATATGTACATATTATTAACTATTAAATATTTGGACAAAGATCAATTAAACTTGTTCGTCACAGGAATGTATCCTTGGATTTACAGAAATACATGTGGTAGAAAATAATCGAAAAAAATAAATAATTTTTTTTTTTTTTTAAATGTAGGTATTCCCGTTTTTCATTCTTTCTGAAATAAAAATGTAACGCAGATGAAACTGTAGAACACGTCTGATTAATAATAATACTTGTATAAAAACAGCCTCAAAACTTGATATTAAAATTTATTCAATTCCACTGAGTTTCCCGCCGGATTTTCTCAGAGGCTCTCGCGATTCTGTTTCGGTGTTAAATTTAGCGAAGCACTGTTCTTGTTAGGGCAGATGCTAGCAAGCTCTTTCAGACTTAGCCCCGTGAACTCGCTCACTAGTTAGGGTGAAGCCAGTTCTTCAAGGCTATTGACAGATAATGAAAGAAATGAAGTGTTATACAGACGGGCGCAACTTATGCTAAAAATACATGGATCGGTTGTCCCAAATGCGCTGAATGAAGTATAAATCCACAAAAATACCAAAGAATATTAAAATGAACCACAGGGACACAAAACACGGACACAAAGCATTCACTTATTGCCGGGCGCTAGTATATTAAAACTAATATATCAAAAAACCAGACGCCGCCGGCGAATAAAAATGTTTTGTACATTTAATTTTACTCTAATGCAGGCAAAAATAATTTAAACGTTTCACAGAATAAAGTTCAGTTTTGCTCAAGCAAAATAAATGAACGAAACACCTGTTGTGTTACAATAAGATGACGGCAGCGACGAGAAGACTTCCTTTGACGGTACTCAAAGGGAGTAAAAATATAAGGGACGATATCTTAAACGAGTATACACGGAGTAGAATGTTAATACACTGCCCCTAAAGCTGTAATGGGAATAACCTACTTCAGTAACATTAACTTTACGCAATTTTGATTCATTTACGCGTAGTCTAAAATAAACTGTCACTTTATTAGGCAAATTTTTCGAAAAAATTACCGATACCCCCTCTTACCCCCTTACTCCGCCCGGATCCCCGAGACTGTTTATCATCTCTGGCCAATGCTCGGTAATGTAAAACGGAATACAGCCAGTCTTGAGTTTCTTGTGAGAACAACAAGTCATGAATCTGTGCTCCTAGTGCGAGTTTTTTAACGTTCTGGATAACGTAAAAGTTAACTCAAATTTGTATGCAGTTAGAACAGCGCCCCTAAGGGTAAACGTATGCAAACGTTCCAACTACATACAAATTGAGTTAACTTTTACGCTATCGAGAACGTTAAAAGACTCGCACTAAACATACTGAGTTCCTAATCGGTGACAAAGTTGCGGCATACATAATACACTCGCCTGTGAAGGCCTACTTGAATATTTAAATAAAATAATTAGGTTTTGTGAAATGCAAAATTGTCTGGGAGCTGTTTGGAATTGATTGATCATTTAAATAGATAGGTAATTCAACATTTAATGAAAAATCTGTATATATTTCAATTTCCTTAAGGTCTGACACCTTAGTTCTCTAAATAGGCATAATTATAACGTATATTTTTTCACTGTTCAACATCAATCACGATTCTGCAGGATAGCCGTCGGAGCGCCATGGTTCCTTAGGAATGTGGATCTCCACGATGACCTGGAGCTCGACTCTTTTAGTAAGTATCTACAGTCGGCATCGCTGCGCCATTTTGAGAAGGCGGCACGACATGAGAACCCTCTCATCGTAGCCGCTGGAAATTACATACCCGACCCAGTAGACCGAATGGTAAACCGTCGACGTCGCCCAAAGCACGTCATTACGGATCCTCCTGATCCATTAACGGTGCTTTTAGGCACCACAAGCACCGGTCACCGTCCTCGTCGAACCCGTCGCTTGCGACGAAGGGCTCGACGAGCGAACTAACCCATAGACACAGCCCACTGAGTTTCTCGCCGGATCTTCTCAGTGGGTCGCGTTTCCGATCCGGTGGTAGATTCTGCGAAGCACTGCTCTTGCTAGGGTCAGTGTTAGCAACTCTCTGGTTGAGCCCCGCGAGCTCACCTACTAACGTTAGGGCGAAGCTGAAATAGCCTCTCAAGGCTAACAAGTAGGAAAAAAAAAATAAATATGTTCAACAAAATTTCATATCTCACATAAGTGAGTTTTGTTGTTTTAAAAACAGAAAACTTAGTCTAAATTTATTTTATTATTGAAGTAATGTATGTATTAGATAATAGTTCTTCATTCTATAAAGACAAGCATTACAAAATATACACTACAGAGGGCGCATAACAACTATTAACAATTTATTAGTTTTATTTGTGATGTGATATAAAAATGCTAAAATGTCGTACGTAACGTCAAAAGTTCATTGAACCCGTCACTGCGTGTTTGAAAATGTATCTAGACAATAAGGTTACATTTTTTATTTATTTGCCCTTGTAGGCAGATGAGCATACTGCTGATGAATGGTTACCGTCACTCATGGACGTCAGCAATGCCAGAGGCAGAGTCAAGCTGCTGCCTACCATTACATCTTAATGTTAAGGTTCAAATGTGTTGGTATTCCAACATGTAGGGTTAGTTATAGGAATATTTCGGCAATATAGCGCAACTTCGCTTGCAATGCACAAGTTAAATCGTCCAACGTTCGCTCAGGAACTCGAACGGTTTGCATTTAATTTCGTTTGTAGAGTTCAGGGTTGCCATAAAGAAAATGAAAATCGCCAATTTTAGATATTTTTTTAGGCTTACCTAAATCGAAATTCGTCTTTTATTCGTAAAACTAAATTTAACATAGATAGCTAATTATTTTTTGCAAACTTAGATACGAATTTGAACGCTTTAGTTGGAACATCGACGGCGCGAGTAGAGCAAGTACTTTAGTGTATATCAATATTATACTCACGTGTCCACGAGTATTCAATCGAATAGAATGTACATATGTGTGTGTGTGTATTTCATATTTTTCTGAAAATGAAATTAAAAAAACCCATTTTACTTCCCGTTTTAAGGCAAGCAAGAAACTTAAATCGTTTTCGTTTTAAACACTTTGCTGGCCTATCTTTGATGTCATCGTTACCAAACTTAAGACTCCCTAAGGCCGATTTGAAGATTACCTGAAAGTTTCATTGAAGTCGGTCTAGCTGTTTCGGAGTCTATGGGGAGCATACACATTCCGACTTTATACATGTAGAATAGGCATCGCAGCGCATAAAATAAAACTTCCACTGTTCCAAAATCTTCTACTATAATAATAATTAATAATTAACACTTATAATCTTGCTCAATTTTCAATCGTCTTCGCCATCCAATTCTCTGTCATTCTGTCTGTCATTCTCTTCTCTCTTTCTTTCCGTTTTCTCTCACTCACATCTTAACGCTCCGTTCTACACTCTTTTCATACATTCCGTTCTTACGAATCCTACATACATATATATGTAACGAACTTCGATCATATTATGAACACATTTGAAATTGATTTGAAATTTGAACTCATGATCTGGTAAGAAAGACACGCCCGATATCGTTGGGTCTGGAGCGTTTTTTTTCAAAACGTTAACAATTTAAATGTCCTCTCAACCCTAAGCATTGAAATTTTCTCTCAAAACTTGACCATTTATTGTTTACCATCACGGGACCCTTTGTGTACCAACGGGAATTGCTTTTTGAGATCACCAGTTGTCGACATGTACGTTGTAACTGTGTGTAGTTAGTTACATGTTTTATTAATTCGATTGCAAGTCAATTGCAATTTAATCGCAATCCAATTTTAGGGATGGCTAGCGAAATTGGCCGGTTTGGTTTACAATTTGACATGTTGATGTTCGAATTTTGTTGAAATTATATGGACTAAGTATATATTGTTTTATTTCTACAATATGCATGGTTTTTATAAGTAAATATGTACCTAAAACCACTTCAAGGCTTCCTTTTCACGCTACTTTTACATTTCAGTCCATATAAAAAATATAAGGTTTTATAAACAAACAAAAGGAAACAAATCAAATATTATCACCTAGTACAGGAGGCTGACAAACATACACATTTATGCATAATACTTTCAACATTAAATGCACATATAAAGAAATGAGCACTCATACGTCTTTGCTTGGGTGTTTAATGCCTAAATATCGTCACAAGTTTGCTTGATGTGGGGATTCAAATCCCGAAACTTGGGTCGGCAGTCGGAGGCGCTAACTGGTGTGGCACGGAGTCAGTTATTACTCGGACGGATGACGTATGTTTGTTACGTAGAAATTGAAAGTTTTCTTTTTACAGCGACTTAAGGTTATCTTTGAAACATGCAAAATGAGAATTCCCAAAATCACTTGTGACCACAATGATTTTAATGATTTGTTTAAGCGAAAGCGAGCTCCAAGCGAAGATATTGTATTAAAGTCTAGGTTCTATTAATTATATTTCGAATTCGTATTTAAAAGACTTTAATTGTTTATTAATTAACACAAAGAGGATTCCGCTCAGATTTTTCGGGTATTCGTTATGGGATACGGGTAGGTGGCTGCACCACTTGATGTCTGTTATGTCTACTAAGTTCAACTATTAGTAGTTGTGGCCTCTGTTACCTTCTTCTTCTCAAATTCCTCATGCCTCTCTCCATTTTTTTAGAGCTGGCCTGTATGAAATAAGGTAATACATGTCGGAATAGTTTGGTTTAATCTGTGTACTTACGATGTTAATCAATAACAGTTGTATCTTTAGGTAGAAGTATAGAAGACAGCCTCATTCTTTGTGTAACGATATCAACTCATACGAGCTGAAAGCATGCTAAAGCAACTTAATAGGTCTTCCATGATTGAGTGTTATTAGAAAACTAACATAGTAAAAATCCTTTTCCGTATAACTCGCTTTTCCTGGACACGTTTAATGCAAAATATGAAAATTTATGTTATCCCATAAGACTTTTACACGTTCTTTATAGCGTCTAACGATGTAGACGTTATGAGAAATACGTGCCGTAATTTCTAAGTTGGCAACATTGATTGTTTTAAATGTCAAGTAAGTTTTTTTTTATGCAAAATATGTTTACATTGGTTACTTTGACTTTGTATAGATTTTAGAACGAAATTGACATTGTGGAACGGTTCACGTGATGTGGAAATTTCAATTTTATCACATAACAATGGCGCCATGTTTCAAATCGGAACGTGTGAGTGACTCAGATAAATAATTATAGAGAGGATGATGGTGTATTACTCTCGATACACCTATGAGTCACAAAAAAAACGCTGCCACTCTCCTCTGATGGCCGCCCTCCTCGTGCATTCACATAGCGATGAAGAGTCATATACTGCCGCTTTTATTTGGTCAGTCCACCTCATAGGCGATCTTTCTCGTGGCCTGATACCGTCAACCTTTTCCTGGACCACAAGTCGCTCAATACCCACCACCCCTCAGCTATACGACTATTCTTATAAATTTACATTTATTGGCCCTTCAGATCGCGGTCAAGTCGTCGGTCAAAACTGGCTTACTGGCCAATCTTTAATTTGTCTTTGATAAATGAGCCAAACTTCACAGGACCACCCGCTACGCTAAATTGAAGATTATATGTAATTTCCATTGAAATCGGTCCACCTGTTTCGGAGTCTATAGGGTCGATTTTTTTTTATATACATCTAATATATAAAATTCTCGTGTCACGGTGTGCGTGATTGAACTCCTCCGAAACGGCTCGGAACAAAAAAATGGTGCACAGCCTTAATACTGCATCCCAGCGGGTTGGCCTTGTAATGAACTTGGACAAAACCAAAGTATTGTTTAACGGAAACGTCATTTCGAGACCAATCGATGTTGATGGTACACCTCTCGAAGTTGTTCAAGAGTATATCTACCTGGGACAGACCCTACAATTAGGTAGAAACAACTTTGAGCAGGAAGTGACCAGAAGGATTCAGTTGGGCTGGGCAGCGTTCGGGAAGCTTCGTCAGGTCTTTTCGTCGCCCATACCACAATGTCTGAAGACAAAGGTCTATAATCAGTGCGTCCTACCCGTGCTTACCTACGGAGCCGAAACGTGGACACTGACTGTGCGATTTGTCCACCAACTAAAAGTTACTCAGCGAGCTATGGAGCGAGCTATGCTTGGTTTGTCATTGCGAGACCGAATACGCAATGAGGTGATTCGGGCAAAAACCAAAGTTATCGATATAGCTCGCAGAGTTAGTAAGCTGAAGTGGCAGTGGGCTGGTCACATATGTTGCAGAACCGATAACCGTTGGGGTAGACGTGTTATGGAGTGGAGATCGCGAACCGGCAAACGTAGTGTAGGACGCCCTCCTGCTAGATGGAGCGACGACATGCGCAAGGCAGCTGGCAGTAACTGGATGCGTAGAACCGAAGATCGGGTTGAGTGGCGAGCTTTGGGGGAGGCCTATGTCCAGCAGTGGACTGCTGTAGGCTGATTATGATGATGATGATGATATGATTATGATGAAAGGGCTCGACCGATTTTCGTGAATCTTAGCGTGTATATCGATCAGGGTGGAGAATCGGACAACATCTATTTTTCATCCCCCTGAATGTTAAAGGTCCACCCCTAATTTTTTTTTAAATATTTTACACAAATGAAATGTTTTTTTTATGATACAGCATACAAAAATACATACAACCCTAAATTTTCACCCCTCTACGATCAACCCTTATTTTTTATTTGTTAATTAAAAACTTTATTTTTTTTTGCAAGAATTTTGTTTTTATAGTGTCACTAGCGACCCGCCCTCGCTTCGCTTCGGAAACATTAAAACACACATGAAACCAAAAAAAATAAATAAAAAAATAATAAAAAAAAGTAGCCTATGTTCATCAGGGACAATGTCGGCTTTTAATGGAAAAAGAATTTTTCAAATCGGTCCAGTAGTTTCGGAGCCTATTCGAAACAAACAAACAAACAAACAAATCTTTCCTCTTTATAATATTAGTATAGATGACTTAGACTAAAAAAATTCCATATGACTGAATTTTTCACCCCTCTACGATCAAACACTATTTTTTATTTGTTTATTATAAATTTTAATTTTATTGGCAAGATTTTCATATATACAGGGTGTCCCAAAACTCAACGATAACCTGGTACCGGGCGAGAGGCCAAGGTATACCAGTTATGAAAAAAAAAAGAAAAAAAATCTATGTCACTTAGTCAAACGATGATAGACATTTTTCGAAAAAGTTAAAAATTTGACACTCTTGGTCGCATTTTTAGGTACTGTGATCGCAATTTTCACAATTTTCCAGTGTTTTTTTTAATAATGTTATATCAAATAACAGTGCTATTAATCGTAACCACAAATGAAAGTAATAATCATTGTTAAATAAGTAAAATAAATTAAATTTTGACGAGTTATGGTTTATTAAATTTATGTCAGTCAACTTTGACACTCTACGTTGGAAAAAAAATGTACTACACTACCTTTTTTTTTTTTTTTTTTTCAGGTACAGGGCCGAACCTCCTACGAGGTCCCCGCGCAAAAGGGGCGCGCGGGGTATGTGAGACTCAACGATCTGCATGGTGTTGTGAGCAGACTGCGGGCCCAAGGATTTTAGGACCCACCCACTAAACGACTCCCCTGCACTCTTACACCCGACGTCCGATCCCCTCTGAGGTCAGAACCCGGATGAGGTAGGGGGGCTACCGCGGTCAACACTACAACCAGACGGCGCGGTTCACCCCAAGGACGCCCAGCCAACGGAGCCTTCGAGGCGAATCGAAGGCTCTGAAACGTCGGCCGTCTCGGTACGGCAGCCTGTCGGGCCGCCCAGATGGTGCCGCTGGTGTCCCGGAATACCCCGCTGGACCAGAACCAGCCTGCCGGGTCGGGACGCGATACACCGTCGACCGGTCGCTCTATTCGCTCCACGGCAGCGCGCTAGAGTGCTGGTAGCGCGCCGCGCGGCCTCACCCCTTCAGGTCGCCCCTTGATCTTCACCGGGGCGAGGCCGCTACCTACAGGGGCCGGGACGTGCGGGCGTATTCCCGCCTCCGGCCCCCGGCTCGACGGCGACGGATCGGTACGGAAAGGGAAGAGCTCTCCCTCTCTCGCTCCGCCGCCTCCTTCTGCGAGATGGTGGACTCGCAGAAGTCGAGCATCGCCTTCCAGGACTCGTCGCTGCCGAGCATGGTAGCCACGACGCGCGGCAGCGAGAGGTCCTCACCTATGACCGCGACGAGGGCGGCGCGTTGCTCGTCGAAACTAGAGCAACGCGCCAATGTGTGTTCCGCTGTGTCATCCTCGTCGCGGTCCGCGCAGTGGTGGCACTGCGCCGTCGGTTCCCTTCCGGCTATCTTGTGCAAGTACCGGCCAAAACAACCGTGGCCGGTAAGCATTTGCGTCAGCCGGAAGGTGAGGCATCCGCGGTCGCGGCCCACCCAGTCCGCGAGAACCGGGCGGACCGCCTCGACGGTACGGAGGCCGGCCGACGGGTCCGCCAAGCGGCGAGACCACGCCTCCAGCACGGACCGCCGAGATTGGAGCCTCCGCGCTCGAACTACTCCTTCGCCGGGGCGCCCTTCCCCCCTAGAGCGGAGGTCGCTACGCCACCGGTAATCGGCAGCGAGCTCCTCCGCCTCCAGGTCCCAGGGTGGCGCCCCGGCGAGCAAGCGCGCCGCCTCGAAGGAGACGGTACGGTCGTGGTTCGGGTAGAGGGCCGAACCTCCTACGAGGTCCCCGCGCAAAAGGGGCGCGCGGGGTATGTGAGACTCAACGATCTGCATGGAGTTGTGAGCAGACCGCGGGCCCAAGGATTTTAGAGCCCACCCACTAAACGACTCCTCTGCACTCTTACACCCGACGTCCGATCCCCTCCGAGGTCAGAACCCGGATGAGGTAGGGGGGCTACCGCGGTCAACACTACAACCAGACGGCGCGGCTCACCCCAAGGACGCCCAGCCGACGGAGCC